>BQNB010000422.1:0-18731 GCA_026074375.1 Tanacetum coccineum | reverse complement strand
GATACATAACTATTATACTATTATATAAATAACTTATGTTATTTACTACTGGGTTATTAACAGAACGATGTCTTCTCCCAACAATCCTACTTTCGAGATTGAGGATGCTTTTTCCTCTAACTTTCCCGACTTTATTCCGGCTTCTCTGGACTATGTCCCAGCTTTACCAGGAAAAACTTATTCTAGCTCTTCTAACTCATTTGGCGTAGTTCCAAAAGCTTCACCAACTCTTTTGTTTTTTCATGATGACCCCTACATGAAGGTATTGCAAGCATTTTATGCTAAAGAATCACCTATTCCACCACCAACAATTGTGCCTCCATCTTTAATGTTTAATCCTTAAGAATTCTTTCTTCCCGAGGGATTATTGTCACCTAATAAACATAACTGATCATCCTCCTCTACATCTGCCCTACCTCAAGAATTTGAGATGGGAGAAAGCTCTCGTAAGACAAGTTTGGAATGTCACGAGGAGCAAATTGAGGAAATTCTGAATCACCTGGATGAACTCTCTCTCGACCGCATTGAACACATAGAAGACAAAATAAAAGGTCTCAGAAATGGCTGGGTGATTATACACAAGATTTCGACAATCTGGAGGCTGAACTCCAACAAGCTCGTGCTCAAATTACTAAACTTCAAAAGAAGCAAATGGGAAATAACCATAAGATTTCTCTGGCTGGCTTCAAGATTATTAATCCAGAACAAATCTTTGAAGAAATCTAAGTCCATCACCAAGTAGACAAAGAGAGTCTTCTGAATGCAATCTATGAACTCAAGAACAATCATGAAGGACCATCGAACTATTAGATTAGATCCTAGTTATAGCTTATGTTAGAACCTAGCCACGGGATGTGTGGTATAAATAGAAACACTTGTCAAATCTTGACTATGTACAGTACAAAGGCAAGTTGTTCATGATATAATATAATGGCAATCCCGTTATATACCTTGTTGTTTCATAATACCGACTTATCTCTCTTGCATCATCATCTCTGTCATCATCATTATGAATCATACCCTGACTTCTAAATAAATCATAGATTCTTATTTGATATGAATTATTTATGATTTCAATATCACTATTGTGACAATGTTTATTTTTGAACTTTAATCATTTTAAGGCTTGTGATATCATTCTTATTATGTGTTGTCTTATGTTGATAGAATGCCTCCCAAAAGGACGTCAACATCTGAAGCACCAACCATGACTCAGGCTGCCATCAAGAAACTAGTTGCTGATAGTGTTACCGCGGCTCTGGAAGCACAAGCTGCAACAATGGCAAGTACTAGTAATCCCAATAGGAACACCAGACCTACTGGAACTCCTGTGCCAAAAAGGGAAACTATAAAGAGTTCATAAGCTGTCAACCTTTCTACTTCAATGGTACGGAAGGAGCAGTTGGCCTTATCCACTAGTTTGAACGGACTAAATCAATATTTTCTCATAGCAAATGTACCGAGGAAAACAAAGTAACATTTGCTACTGGTACCCTGACTGATGACGCCCTATCCTGGTGGAATGCATACGCCCAACCTATGGGAGTAGATCAAGCTAATCAATTCACCTGGACTGAGTTGAAAAGACTCTTAACAAACAAGTACTGTCCACGAACTGAAGTCAGAAAGATGGAAAATGAACTTTAAAATCTGATTGTAAAGGGAAATGATCTTAAACCTTACGTAGAATATTCCAAGAATTAGCAATCTTATGCCCGAACATGGTACCAAACACTGAGAAACTCCTAGAAGCTTTCATCGGAGGATTACCTCGAAGTATTGAAGGATATGTTACCGCCTCTTAACCTCAAACTTTAGAAGAAGCCATTAACATATCCCAAAGGCTAATGGATCAGGTAACAAATTACACTCCGGTGCAAGTATCAAGTGATCATAAATGAAAGTTTGACGACAGAAGAACTTTCAACAATAACAACAAAAATTACCGCAACAACAACAACTACTGTAACACCAACACCAATAATCACCAACCACAACAAAATAGAAGGCAAGAAGCTGTCAAAGCTTATGCTGCTACTCCAACTGAGAACAGTAGGTACGTTGGAAACCTCCCATTATGTAGAAAATGTAATCTACACCACATAGAACCTTGTACTGTTAAGTGTAATACTTGCAACAAGGTGGGCCATTTGACAAAGAACTACCGAAACAAGAGGCCAACCACTAGAAGTAACCAGCTCCCAGTAACAGTTATTTGCCATGCTTGTGGAGAGAAAGGGCATTATACAAATCAGTGCCAAAATACTAACATCAATGCCCAGGGAAGAGCCTACATGCTAAGAAACAAAAATGCTCACCAAGACCTGACCGTAGTCACGGGTACGTTCCTTCTAAACCAACATTTATCTAGAGTATTATTTGATTCCGGAGCAGATAAAAGCTTCATATCCATATCTCTTGCCTCTATGCTAAATATTCCACCTATTACAATAGACACCTTTTACGATATTGAAATGGCTGATGGAAATCTAGTAAGCACAAACACCGTTATTCAGGGTGCAACTCTGACTTTGTTAAACAAATCTTTCAAAATTGATCTTATGCCAATTAAACTCGGTAGTTTTGACATCATTGTTGGTATGGATTGGTTGTCCAAGTATCATGCCAGAATTATCTGTGATGAGAAAATCGTCCACATTCCCATCGACAGTAAAACTTTAATCATTCGAGGTGATCAAAGTAAAACTCGACTAAGCCTCATATCCTGTATAAAAACCGAAAGGTATATATCCAGGGGATGTCAAGTTTTCATAGCCCAAGTAATGAAGATGAAGACTAGAAGATATCCAAGTAGTCAGAGAATTCCCAAAAGTTTTTCCTGAAGATCTACCTGGCCTACCCCTAGTTCGTCAAGTAGACTTCCAAATTGATTTAATTCCAGGAGCAACACTTGTAGCCCAAGCAACCTTTAGATTATCTCCTTCAGAAATGCAGGAACTATCAAATCAACTTCAAGATTTAGCAGACCAAGGTTTTATCCAACCAAGTACTTCACCTTGGGGAGCTCCTGTCGTATTTGTCAAAAAGAAAGATGGATCATTCAGAATGTGTATCGATTACTAGGAGTTAAATAAACTTATAGTAAAGAATTATTACCCTTTACTCAGGATCGATGATTTATTCGACCAACTTCAAGGTTCGAGTGTCTACTTAAAAATCGACTTAATATCTGGTTATCATCAAATGAGGGTAAGGGATGAAGATATTCCTAAGACTGCTTTCAGACTAAGATACGGACACTACGAATTTCAAGTGATGCCATTTAGTTTAACTAACGCACCTGCGGTATTCATAGATCTTATGAATCGTGTGTGAAAACCATACTTGGATAAATTTATAATAGTGTTTATTGATGATATTCTTATCTACTCTCGTAACAAAGAAGAACACATAAATCATCTAAGAATAATCTTGGAATTACTCAAGAAAGAGAAATTGTATGTCAAGTTCTCCAAGTGTGATTTCTGGATTCATATAGTGCAATTTTTGGATTCATATCGTGCAATTTCTTGGACACTTAATTAATAGTCAAGGACTTCATGTTGACCCCGCCAAGATTGAAGCCGTTAATAATTGGACATCTCCTACTACACCCACAGAAATACGTCAATTCTTAGGACTTGCCGGCTATTATCGAAGATTTATTAAAGATTTTTTGAAGATTGCAAAGTCTTTGACTAAATTAACCCATAAAAACAAGAACTATATTTAGGGCGAAGACCAAGAATCGACTTTTCAACTACTTAAACAAAAGCTATGTGAAGCTCTAATCTTAGCATTACCAGAAGGAAACGACGATTTTGTTGTTTACTGTGATGCATCCCATCAAGGTCTAGGAGCGGTATTAATGTAAAGGGAGAAGGTTATTGCATATGCATCCCGAAAACTCAAACCTTATGATGAAAACTACCACTCAGGATCTCTAATTAGGAGCAGTTGTGTTCACTCTTAAAATATAGAGACACTATCTCTATGGCACAAAGTGTATGGTTTTCACCGATCACAAAAGTCTTCAACATATTCTTAATAAAAAAGAATTGAACATGAGACAACACTGTTGGTTAGAATTACTCACAGATTACGATTGTGAGATTCGTTATCACCCTGGAAAGGCAAATGTTGTAGCAGATGCCTTAAGCCAAAAGAAACGAATCAAACCACTTTGAGTTAGATCATTAGTTATGACCATTCATCCAAAATTACCATCACAAATCCTCCAAACTCAAACTGAAGCACTCAAGGAAGAAAATATCAAGCCTGAAAACAAACGAGGAATGGATAAAGCATTTGAAATACGTCCTGATGGAACTTTTTGTATTAAGAACCGAAATTGGTTACCACTCTTTGGTAATCTGAGAGACTTGATTATGCATGAGTCCCATAAATCGAAGTATTCCATTCACCCGGGTTCTAACAAAATGTATCAGGATCTAAAGAAACTCTATTGGTGGCCTAACATAAAGGCAATCATCGCTGAATATGTTGGAAAATGTTTAACATGTTCTAGAGTTAAGGCAGAATGTCAAAAGCCATCCGGCTTACTGGTACAACCGAAGATTCTTATGTGGAAGTGGGAGAGAATAACGATGGATTTCATTACAAAACTACCCAAAACATCAAACGAACATGACATAATCTGGGTAATTGTCGATCGACTTACCAAATCCGCACATTTCATCCCTACCCGAGAGACAGATAGTATGGAAACCCTTACACGAGTGTACATCAAAGAAATAGTTTCCCGGCATGGCGTGCCAATATCCATCATCTTGGATCATGACAGTCATTACACATCCAGATTCTGGCAATCATTACAAAGTGCTTTGGGTACTCAATTAGACATGAGTACGTCATATCATCCTAAAACCGATGGACAAAGTGAAAGGACCATTTAAACACTCAAAGACATGCTTCGAGCCTGTATTATAGATTTTGGAAAAGGATGGGAAAGACACTTACCATTGGTATAATTCTCCTACAATAACCGTTACCATTCCAGTATCAAGGCAGCACCATTCGAGGCACTTTATGGTTGAAAGTGCAAATCACCTGTTTGTTAGGCCGAAGTTGGAGATGTTCAACTTACAAGACTAGAAATAGTCCATGAAGTCACTGAAAAGATAGTGCAAATTTGACAATGTTTTCAAGCTGCAAGAGATCGACAAAGAAGTTATGCCAATATAAGAAGGAAGCCTTTAGAATTTCAAGTTAGAGACCGTGTTATGTTAAAAGTATCACCTCGTAAAGGAATCATCCGATTTGGAAAATGAGGAAAGCTTAATCCCCGGTACATTGGACCATTTAAGATTCTTAAAAGAGTTGGAACAGTGACATACAAACTAGAGCTTCCTGAAGAACTCAGTAATGTCCATAGTACTTTCCACGTTTCTAATCTAAAGAAATGCCTATCTGACGAATCTCTCATCATTCCAATGAAAGACCTTCGGTTTGATGACAAACTCAACTTTGTGGAAGAACCAGTGGAGATCATGGATCGAGAAGTTAACCAACTAAAACAAAGTCGTATTCCTATAGTCAAAGTACGATGGAATTCTAAAAGAGGACCAGAATTTACATGGGAACACGAAGATCAAATTCATGCCAAGTATCCACATCTGTTTTCAAACATCACTCCGGCGTCCAACTAAATCTCGGGACAAGATTTCTTTTAAGGGAGGGAGACTATAACAACCCACAATTTTCATCAATGTAAATATCCATCTATTAAATTAGATGCAATGTAATATCCATCTATTATAAATATATCACCTTCTTACAGGGAATTTTTTTTACTTTATCTCATTATGCAACGTAACTTGCATCTCTAAAGTAAACGAGCTCACGCAACCTCTATCAATGCCATCTATATCTATGTTTATATCATGTAAACATCCTAATATGTCAAGTCTATATCCTAATATCATTTTACTAAGTAAATTATCCATTTAACATACTTTTCAAAATGTTATTTCAAAAAAAGAAGCATTAAACGTAAATGTTTACATCAAAACCCTAATTATATGTAATGTATACATATAAAATGAATGTGTAAGCCTTCAAACATATGTACAAGTGTACAATGCACCACATTTGAATTATATTTTCCCTCTAAGTCAATGTATAACTCATTTAAGATCAATGTACAAGTCAATAATGCCTAAAAACCTAATTAGGTCATTTAAGCTCCTAAACCATGTTTAAACTTTACACCACTTTAGCACAAGGTACAAGCACTTAATGCATGACTTCTAAACCCTAAACCTAATCCCTAAATCATTCTAAAACCTAATTTAAAACCCTAAACCCTAAAAACAAAACCTTAAACCCTAATTTCACTTTCAACTAAAAACTAAACCCTAAACCTAAAACTAAGCCCTAAACCTTAATCCTAAGCCCTAATCTCAATCCTAACACTAATCCTAAACCTTAATCTACCCTTAATCCTAACCCTAATCCATGTTTTAAAACCCTAAACCCTAACCTAAAAGAAAAACTAACCCAACACCATTTTCTTTCCATTTTGACCCATTTTTACTTCTAAGCTACCAACCTAGCACCTAAAGTACCTCTATGACTCACCAAGCAGCCACCCAAGTAGCTTACAAGCACCTCTATCACCTCCTTGTAAGCTACTTGCAAAAAAAACCTCCTTGTCACCCTTGTTCCTAGCTGTGACCTCCAACACCCCTACACCTTTCAAATCTAGTTTCCTAGCTCTCTATACTCATCATAGTAGCTACCATGAGTCATCTAAGTAGCCTTGATACTAAGCAAACTAGAAAACTTAGGCACAAAGGCTTCTTGACCCCTAAATAAGCCGAACTCCCCATTCCTTTTAATTCATCCCACACATCTCATCTCATACCCTTAAATGGAATTCTAATCCTTCCATAGCAGCAATAGAACTTCAAGAGAAGTCCTTAAGCTCATAATAGAAGCCAAGAAGCAAGAAAAACGAAGCCTTGAAGTCGTTACTAGGCGTACGAACCTAAAAAACCCATTTCAACCCATTTGAGCTCAAGTAAGCCTAAGATCTTGTTCCATAAGCTTATATTCTGTACAATAATGTTTATAATACTCTTAAGATCATATATGAACTCTTGTTTGAAGCTTTGAATCCTCAAACCCATGTGTTTTTGATAAAAACCCTAAAAATGACCCGTTTTGATTTTCTAGCTAAGGAATCCTTTTTCTAAACTTTTGTTACGTTAAAACAACTTAATTTTGCTTATTCTAATAAGCTATAACCTGCAAATATCATTTGGAATCATAAAATAAGCTTGCATGGCTTTTTGGACTTGTTTTGTAAATATTTCCATGCATAGGGGTATATATCGTAACTTTCTGAAATTTATAACTAAAGGGGCTGAATATGTCATTATTAATCAACGATCGACGTATTTTCAATCAATTACGTTATATTTTTAATGTAACTTATTATCGACTAGCTTTTGAAGAAACTTAAAATCTTATCGTATCACGTTACTAGGGAGCTTCATATAAGGGATTTCATTTGGGTATACATTTTGACGAGTTTGCTGGATTTACGATTTAAAGCGTCCTGGCTCCTTAAACGTTTACTACATGACTTCTGAATTATGATGGCCCGAACAGTGATATAATATTTCCATAAATTGATAAATCCAAGACAAACGTTAAACATCATGAAGTTTTGAAACATAGAACATCACACTAAGACTTAACATGTTACCCCAGATTGCGTGACGAAGCCGTTACTTTGATTTCATATACTTTTGCCATCAATCGGATTTCCTTGTACTGTTAAGATGAGTTCATAGCCTCGCATTCAATCTTTTAAATGTTTCATAAACCCGCGAGGGGGATACATGCTATAAAACATGAATGCAAGTATTTTTCTGTATGCTATCCTGATACATTATTACCTAAGTCCTAACTTTTTCCATTAAGTCCCCACTATCATGAACCGTTAATTACTTGTTGGGGTAAGCGCGAATGCTGTGAAGAGATCTATTTGGGACTGGACTCCCCTTTGGTGTACATATACTGTCGGTAACCAATAGCACACATTTGAATAACTTTGCGGGTGTTTAGCAAAGACACTCGTTGGGGCAATTATTTATGGTTATTAATTAACCGAAGGCTTCGGTGTCATGAGCTTAGGGCAATAATACTATTTTTCATGATAATTGTATGTGTTGCAATTATTACAAACTATGGGTGTATAACAACGTAACCCACTATTAAGCTTGTATTCACACTATTTATTATAAACCTATGAATTTCACTCAACCATTGTGTTGACCTTTTTAGCATGTTTATCTCAGGTAACTGAACATCTTATGGCACGGAGTGGCACGGACTTGAAGATGGCTAAACTGTTATCATTCAAACTTTATGTTTTCATGTAGATTTTTAGGACCTCTATTTGTAAAAACTCTAATGAAATAATGAATGATAACTTATCTTTTAAAAACGTCTCTTTTGAATTGTTTTCTATGATTATGACTATTGTACTATAAAATAATACCCTAGATTAGCTTCCGCTGCTATATGTCAAAAATGGGGGTGTTATAACCTGGCGGAAGCCACGAAGACCGTGAGTACCATTCTATTGATGGAAAGAAAGGGGAAGCAGTGTCCGGTACATTATGTCAGCAGAACACTTAATGAAGTCGAAAGGAATTATGCTCCGTTGGAGAAATTGTCCCCATCGTTGTTACACATGTCACGAAGACTTCACAGATAATTCGAGGCTCATCCTATCAAAGTCATAACAGACCAGCCCATCAAACAGATACTAAGTAAGGCACAAGCATCAAGAAAACTGGCGAAATATCCTGTGTAATTAGGAACATACAACATAACCTATGAGCCAAGGAATGCCATCAAGGGCCAGGTACTAGCCGACTTCCTATCGGAGGCACCAATAGGAACTTAGCGAAAAGTATTCTTTCGGGTACCAGCCAAAACGCAGGAGAAGGATGATACTAAAAAATGAACCCTCTTTACAGACGGGGAATTAAATAGCAAGGGATCTGGCAGATGGTTAGTTATTATCAACCCCGACAGCATGGAATTCACATATGCCTTTTGCCTGAACTTCAGAAGCACAAATAATGAAGCAGAATACGAGGCTCTACTGACAGGGCTCCGTATGGCCGCAATAATGAGTTTGCAAGTTATTAATGTCAAGGTGGATTCGAAGCTTGTTGCAAGTCAAATGAATGGGAGCTACGTAGCAAGCAGCACCGGTCTGATCTAGTATCTCGCCATAGCAAAAGAATGTATAACCGATTTTAAAAGTTTTACCATCTAGAATATTCCCAGAAATCTAAACCAAAAGGCTGATGTCCTAAGTAAGCTAGCTACTGTATCATTCGATCACCTTATAAAAGAGGTACTGGTAGAAGTTCTCTCAAAAATATCGACATACCAAAATGAGGTCGGTGCAATTGTAGAAGAAGAGGAAGACAATTGGATGACTCCCATCATCAAGTGTTTCGAGGAAGGAGTATGGCAAGAGGATACATTCAAAGCAAGAACTTTAAGAAGAAGATCAATCAATACGTTCTAGAATGAGATGTTCTCTTTAAAAAAGGTTATCTGGTACCTATGCTGAGGTGTGTGGGTCCGCTACAGGCTAATTATGTTATTAGAGAGATACACATGAGAGCTTGTAGAATGCATTCAGGGCCAAGATCGTGAGTAGCAAAAGCTATAAGGCAAGGATATTACTGGCCAACTATGCATAGGGATGCTAGAAACGAAATTCATAAATGTAATTCATGCCAGATTCATGCTCCGGTACTAAAGCTTCCGAAGATACTGATGACGTTAATCATGGCTATGTGGCCATTCTATTAATAAGGGATAGACATCTTGGGTCTTCTACCTCCATATGCTAGGAAGGTGAAGTTTGTCATTTTGGCCATCGACTACTTCACGAAATGGATCGAGGCCAAACCACTAGCAAGGATTATCAGAAAATAGGTCAAAAGGTTTATATGGGACAACATTATGTGCCAGTTCGGACTCCCTTGGGTCATTATCACGGATATCGGAACTCAATTTGTCAACGTTCAATTCAAGAGCTGGTGTGAGAAGTTGAACATTCAGCAAATGAATACTGCCGTAGCTCATCCCTAAGTAAACGATCTAGTAGAAAGAGCTAACAAAAGTCTAATGGAGGGTATAAAAACAAGACTAGGAAGGTACAATGCGGGATGGGTCGACGAGCTACCAAATGTACTTTGGTCCCATCGGACTTCTCTAAAGCAGAGCAATGGGGAAACACCCTTTAGCCTCACGTATGCAAGTGAAGTTATGATACCAGCGGAGATAGGGATGCCTACCCACATAACGATGATGATAAGAGAGGATGAGAACAAGGACGAGCTACGTCTTAATATGGACCTGCTGCAAGAAAGAAGAGAGGCAACAGCTATACGAGAGGCAAAATACAAGGCCAAGATGGAGCAGTATTACAATCAGATGGTAAGATTATACAAGGCCAAGATAGAGTAGTATTACAACTAAAAGTTAAGATTAACTTCTTTCAAACAGGGGGAGTATGTTTTCTGGAGGAACAAAGCAAGTAGAGTCGAAGATCAGGGAAAGTTGGGGCCGAAGTGGGAAGGACCATACAGGGTAACGGAAGCATACTTGAATGGTTCCTATAAGTTAAGAATCAACTTATTATTAAAAACAAGGTGGTTCAAAGTCATATCAAAGGTGAATTTGTGTTTTCATTTCTAAATTTATGTGCTAAACTTAGAATAAGACACAAATTTATTGCTCTTGATACTCCAACAAGAGAATTGTTGAAAGAATAGAACCATGCCTTAGAAGATATAGTTAATGCCATATTCTTAAGTCCTGGTTTAAGCCATGACATGTGGAGGAAAGCGATTATATCGGCTACTTATCTTTTAGATAAGATCCATTGTAAAGAAAATAAGATAGTTCTTATGAAATATGGATGAGAAAAGACTATCTTATTAGTATTTACAAATGTGGGGGATATCTAGCTAAGATATACATATTGAACCCCAAGGTTCAAAAGATTTGACCTGAAATTATGAATTGCATATTCTTAGTATATGCTCATAACAGTAGTGCTTTTGATTTTTTATGTATGTTAATATACACAAGGATACGATAATGGAATAAAGAAGTGCTTTCTTCTTTGAAAATATATTTCCTTGTTAACGAAGGAAATTAGAAGATCATCTAGAATAGATGATGAAGTTGTCCAAGATCAGAGACAACGAGATGACAATGATCTCCAAGATGAGAGACAAGATCAACTCAAGGAAGAAGAGTTTGAACCTAGAAGAAGTAAAAGGGCAAGAACCGAGAAATCGTTTGGACTTGATTTTATTTCTTTTATGGTAGAAAATGAACATACTTCTTATCGAGAAGCGGTAACTTCCTCGGAAGGGCTCAATGGAAAGAAGCCACTAAAAGTGAAATAGATTCTCTTTTACAAAATCATACTTGGAAGCTCATGGATTTACCTCTGGGTTGTAAACCACTAGGCTATAAATAGATCTTCAAAAAGAAGATGAAAGTCGATGGCACCATTGACAAGTACAAAGCAAGATTGACAATCAAAGGATTTAGACAAAAGAATGTCTAGATTACTTTAATACTTTTTCTACGCGAATAACCTCAGTTAGGATGATACTAGCTATTGCCGCATTAAGAAATTAGAAGTTCATCAAATGAATGTGAAAATGAGATTTCTAAACAGGGATTTAGAAAAAAATACTATACATGAACCAACCTAAGGGTTTTATGACTCCTGGACTAGAGAGAAAAGTTTGTAGGCTTGTTAAGTCATTATATGACTTAAGGCAAGCTCCCAAACAACGACATCAAAATTTTGACCATATCATGTAAGAATGTGAATTTGAAATTCATAGATGTATGTGTGATCGATAGTATATATGTAATCTTGTGTTTATACATAGATGGTATAATTAATTATCACTAGAAGTGATAACAAGATAAATAAATCCACTAATGACATGTTGGAGTCAAGATTTGACATGAACTTCATTAGTTGTTGCCTTGTTGGATATTGTTTTTGGAACTAAGATCATGTGAACCAATATGGATTTATTTTGAAGTCAAAAACATTATAAGGATAATATTCTTGAGAGGTTCAATGTAGGGGATTCTGGCCTAGCTAGAATCCAATGACATCATTTTAATTTTATTTAAAATAGAGGTAAAGGTGTTGCCCATTTTTAATACTCAAAGAATATTGGGCATCTTATGTGTGTAATGACGTGTGTGTTACATGATTTAAAGCTAGGTTAAGTATACCAGTAATTCAAGTGATGATCGTTTGAATAGTATTACATGAGTAATATAATACTTATGAAACCGCATTATGGAAGATATTTGGCTGATATCAAATGATAGAGTAATGCAAATATGGATTTCAAACAGACGTTTATAGCTAAATCTGTGATGAAATATGAATTTATCATTTGAGATAAATTTATAAAATATGCAGGATATTTAAGTTAATTCGTAAAGGACATACCAAGATGGCGTAAACCGGTAAATGACATATTTATAAAGTGTGATAGTCAATTGAATTTTAACATAGCTCATATCAAAATGTAAAACGGTAAGTCGAGACATATCCATCATAGACAGTGATTGGTGCGACAACTACTCTCAAATAGAGTTATCACGATTGACTACGTAAAGTCAATGGATAACATCGCGAATCCGCTTACGAAAGGCTTAAGCGGAGAGTTAGTTAGTGAGTTGTCTAAAGGAATGTGACTAAAACCCTTAAAGGAATGAGTTTCTATGAAGAAAAACCTAACCCATCTGACTGGAGATCCCAAGATGTGGGTTCAATAGGACAACCTAATTATAAAAATGTGAGGGAAGTCACTATGGGGGAGTTACTTAATATTGTAACTTCCTAGTCCATTCCTATAAAATGTGACTTGTTAAGAGGTTAAACATACGGCTTTAATGATTCAATATGAAATCATAAAGCATAATGATTCAAGATGAAATCTGAAAGTATATATTTTTAATGATTTAAGATGAAATCACTTATGTGAGAGAGAAGTGGGGTCGCTTCAAATGGAATTGTGGGGGCGCAAAACCTAAGAGCTCTTGCAGAACTAGGCTAATGTTCAGGACCATAATGAACATGGCTATGAGGACTTGGCAAATATCAGGGAGAGTCTTGTGTGAGTGTGTAATGTCGTCTACGTTTACAAAGGCTGAGTTCAAGGACTTGGTGTCTACTCAAATCTAAGAGACTAAGTGCATCTCACAAGGGAAGGATCAAAGGGTCACACCTACCTATCATATGCAAGATTTAACTATTGGAATTTTATCGAAACTTTTGTGTATTAGACCGATGGGATTGTTGGAAAATTTGGTTGACAAAGTGATTTTTGACCAACTTTGGACACAATTATCTATATGTATGTGTCATATATATAAGTAATAGTTTGTAAGTTTGCGTTTTCCTTGTAGAGAGCTTCACAATGAACTTTTATGTGTCCAAAATAGAATTGATGTGAAAGAGAATTCGGTACCATGCTTAAAGAGGAATTTATGTTTATTTTCTATCCTACATCGGGTGGGATGAGTAAACTTGGGAGCACTCTATTGTGTATAAATAGAGGCCATAGTTCCATAGGTTTACACACATCAAATCAATAAGTATTATTGATTTTCAACTTTTGGAGTACATGTCTGGAAAGGTGATATTCCAGGCGGTTTGTTTAGTCCGCTAGTACAACTTACTGTTTTGGCTGTTGTGACCTGGAAAACAGACGACGAATCTGTTTTAAGGGAAGCGTGTCAAACACGTTCCTTGGATCTTTAGTGTTAAGCGTGTCAAACACATGCCTCGAATAGTGTTTTCTTGATGGTGATCTAGTAAGTCCTTTTACTATTTTATTGTTTTATTTAATTATCATTTATAGTGCATGTCTTCTGCTTCTATCCCATTTTGTTTGTTTTATTTTATGTCATTTATATTATGCTAATCATTTATTGATTATAATCTTATTTTATATTAATAAAAGTGTACATGTTTCTCTACAAGATACAATTAGGATAAGCCAGATATTGCAATCCTTTTTACATTTATAAATTTTATAAAGCATATAAATGCATGAGTAAGGATCAAATGAAAAGAAAAATAAAAATAAAAAGGGTGAAAACAAACGATAATCACACATTTCAGATGCACGTGTAAAGGTAAATGCGTGTTCTCTTAAAAATCACTCTCCTATTTAAAATGTGTGGCTAGAAATTTTTCTTATTATTCTTATTTTAGTTTTCTTTTCACTGAATCCCTTCCCATGCATGCATAAATAATATGGAAAAAGTTGTGTAGGTTAGTAGGGTTGCAAACAAGCCAAACTTTTATCAAACTACTCGAGCTCAAGATTGAACTTGACTCGAACGAGTCGAGCTTTTATCAAGCTCAAGCTCAGGCCCGAACTCAATAGACGAGCTTGAAACACATAACGAGTCGAGCTCGAGCTCAAACTTTTATCGAGCTTTTCAAGCTTTCAAAAACATATATATTTTCATTATACATATTCATATACACAACCTTAAGGTTAACGTGAATACTGATATAATGATTAAATATTTATAGGAGGACATTTTAAATCATATTTATTCCGAATGTTTTGTATAAGTTCTTTGCTTTTGAGCCAATCGTGTATTTTTTTGAATTTATTGATGAGTTGGGCAATCGAATTTAATGTTTATATATAAACTCAAGCTTTTCGAGCCGAGTTCAAACATGAATGATTAAAACTCAGTCAAATTGTCAAACAAAGATCAAGTCTATCTTATAATTTTCGAGCCAAACTCAAGCCCTATCAAACTCAAACTCGCCTTAACTCGATTACACCCATAATTAGTAAGACTTTACAAAACTTTCCACTTCTTCCCTTTTACTATCTATTTCCAACAAAAAAAAGTTGCAAGCATTATGCTATTTTATCTTTTAACTATCTATGTTATTACGCTGGCTTAATTTGTTTTAAAAATCGTTAAGAGTGTTTTTTATTTTTTGGCAGATTAATTCACGTTGTTTGAATCCATCGTCACATAGATCAAACCAGGTAAAGGCTTGTTTTTTCAGAAAGCTGACGTGGTCATTTTAAATTTGTTTGCACTTAACATGAATTAAACTTGAGACCTCACATATTTTAAAGTAATAATCACATACTTTTTTGCTACTAAGCCACCTTAAATGGTTAAAAATATTATTTAAATTTTATGATATAAGATTTTGTTACTCTCAAACATGAAATGAACAACTAGTAGAATACTAAGTATATGAATTTAGTTAATATGTTTTTAACATGCATCTAAACATATGGATTTTATGATATAAGATTTTGTTACTCTCAAATATTGCTATCTTCTTAATATTCAAATATTACTATCTTCTTAATATTTTGCGGAGTTTTTCTTATTATCGTGTAACTTTTGCATCTAAACATATGGATAATGTAAGCCCGCAACGACAAGCGCGGTTTACATTACCCTCGTTTTAGACATACATGTATGTAGCAATCATATCTGCAACGTACACATGACAAACACACTCCGTTTGCTTCTTTTCGTCATTTAAGAAGATTGCGTCTCTTGCCATACAACTATACAAGTCGATATAAGTCCATGGTTCTAACAACTTCAGAGACTAGGCAGGTCCATTTTTCTACCTAAATATATACTTCCTTCTGGCATTTTTTATTTCAAAGATTTTAACTACCAAAGTCAATTAGGCAAATACAATACGTGTCCCACATACACTGTTTCCCATCTTTTGCACTTTATAATGTTCTTTATTTTGATGTTTCACCAATTACTTGTTCTTCTTTTACAAAACTAAAACTAAATACGCTAGTAGCAGAACCATTTTTTTCCTTCCTAAAGTCGTTCACGTACCGAAACTATAATAAAATCATTACACTATGGTGGCAGTAAATTTTTGACTTTAGTGCGTGCGTAAGGTGACGTGATTTTCAAAACATTGTTATGTACATGTGATATTTCTTCGGCTACCTTTATTAGTTATTGGATAAAACCTTCTCTCGTCACACATATCAACGTAACAATAGTTTTCTCATCTTCACCGGTCAAAACATTTTTTTTATTAAAAACTAAAACTTTTTATTATTCATAAATAAAAAACATTACATTAAAAAGAGTAAATTGCATAAATCGTCCTTAAAGTTTGGTCAAATTGCATGTTTCGTCCCAAACGTTACGAAAGTGCAAGGATCGTCCATGTGGGAAACCTTTGGTGCAAGTATCGTCCCGCAGGGACGATACTTGCACCAAAGGTTTGCCCAGAGGTTTCCCCACAGGGACGATACTTGCACCAAAGGTTTCCCACATGGACGATCCTTGCACTTTCGTAACGTCTGGGACGAAACATGCAATTTGGTCAAACTTTAAGGACTATTTATGCAATTTACTCCATTAAAAATAAGAAAACATTACATCATAAATAAAAATCATAACATTAAAAATAAAAAAAACATCATAAATTAAACATTACGAGAAAGTTGTTCGATTAAATCGGCACGAAGGTCTTGATGTGCTTGTGACGATTTGATATACTTGATAATTCTTTGTCTTTGTTCATCGGATCGTAAGAGATCATCCGGTTGATGTGCTTCCTCCGGATACTAGTTGGGAGATATCGTCTCCTTATGGTCGTTTAGAATCATATTATGTAATATGACGCATGTATACATAATATTCGTTAATTTCTCTTTAATAAACAGTCGTGCGGGATTGGCTAATATAACTAATTTCTTCTTAAGAGCACCAAATGCTCGTTCCACATCTTTCCTTGCCTCTTCATGCATTCGCTTATATCGTAATCGCCTGTAGTCATCCTCAGGTAAGTTACTGCGTTAGCCACAAACGGAATCTCTAGTGCTTTTACTTGTTTGAGACGGTTGAGTAAAAGGGATTGATGAATAACATTGATGTCACCTAGCAACCACCAAAGAAAGCATGTCATATCCATAAGTCTTCACGAAACAGCCTCTAGCAAAATGAATGATTCAGACCATGATCACGTCTACAATATTGCGCTGTGTATGCGATTAGACAACCAAACCACTTTCAATCTGTACAATCAAGACTTTCTAGCATTCTCGAAAACCCGTGTTTTTCTTCGTGACGAGCGTGTAGCTTTTTAATATCAATGATAGTGGGACTTCGCAAATACTCTGGTCCAAAAATCTCCATAATAGACCTGCAAAACTGTTCAAGAGATAGACAAGAAGTGGCTTCATCCATATGCAGATATTCGTCAAGGGAGTCATAAATGGTGTAGTATGTCAATTGACGAATTGCAGAGGTGCAACTCAACAACAAGGAAATGCCTACTTCTTCTGGTACAATCTATTTTCTCACGAAAGTATTCATAATGAATAGTTACTTCTTCAACTATACTTGTGAAAAGCTTTCGACTCATTCAGAACCTCTCCTCGAAACCTGATGTTGAAAACATCGATGCTCACTAAAATAGGTTGCGACTAAACGATCATGAGTAGGATAATGTCACGATTTATGTTTGTTCCCTTCTGTCATTTTGGTGGTGGTAAACAAATTAAAAATGACAATGCTCTTCTTAAAAATGCCAGTCACGATGGACAACTTCTTCTTCCGCATATAAATCTTCAACTTCTGGGAGCATTATTGTTTCAAAATTCATATCCATAATAGGTTTTGTTTGAAGTTGTGTAAAGAATGAAGAGTGGAGAGTATAATGTGAAGTTGTGTTTAAAATTATTGAAGTTTAAAAAACAACAAAAACGCTCCCAATGAACGGCGCCCACCCCCCCAAAAACCCTAATTTCAAAAACCCTCAAGATGTAACAACAATAGCATACATCACGAATTTCCCAACTTCAATGGGATCTAAAGATCTTTGGCAGCTCTGTGACAAACATGGAACGGTGACAGATGTCTACATCGCATGTAAACTTTCAAAGATCGGACGAAGATTCGCGTTTGTTAGGTTTTTGAAAGTCAAGAACACATGATCGTTGATTAAAGGTCTCAACAAGATTTGGATCGGGTCATATCATCTGTTCGCTGCCATAGCCAGATTTGAAAAGAAACCTAACGCTACAACCAAACCAATCCCAAATCCATCTAACAATCAACCTAACAATCAAGCAAAATCAACCTCTTTTTCATCCTATACAAACCCTAATCGCTCTTATGCGACTATACTAAATGGTAACAACTCTCTTAACTATGTAGCTAAAGATAAAATCATCCTCAAATTCGTTACTCTCGATGAAACAGACTTAATTGATACATCCGATATGAGAAACGTGATCTTAGCTAAGGTCAGAGATGTTCATCTTATTCTCAATATCAATAATGTCCTAAAAAATAGGGTTTTTATGATTTTCAATGCAAGTATATTAGAGGTATGTGGTTGTGGATCGAATTTGACTCTCATGAGGCTTGCCAAAAGTTGCAATCTAACAAACAGATGTCTTGGTATTTTACACTCTTGAAGCATATCACCTAATCTTTTGTAATAGATGAACGTGTTGTTTGGATTGAAATTGGTGGTCTCCCTCTCAACGCTTGGACTTCTAAAGCGTTTAAAAAGATCGCTTGTAGTTGGGGTGTACCACTCTTCGTAGATGAAGATCCTTCCGAAAACGCTGTAATAGGAA
>BQNB010000421.1:89897-175290 GCA_026074375.1 Tanacetum coccineum | reverse complement strand
AAAGTTGCACCATTTGAGGTGCTTTATGGTCGTAAGTGTCGATCACTTGTTTGCTGGGCCGAGGTAGGAGATTGTCAGCTCACCGGTCCAAAAATTATTCATGAGACAACCTAAAAGATCATTCAAATCAAAAGCAGGATTCAAGCCGCTCGTGATTGTCATAAGAGTTATGCCGATGTGAGGCGTAAGCCTTTATAATTTCAAGTTGGTGACAAAGTCATGTTGAAGGTATCACCTTGGAAAAGGGTTATCAGTTTTGGTAAACGGGGGAAGTTGAACCTGAGGTATATTAAACCTTTTAAGGTGTTAGCAAAAGTGGGAACCGTTGCTTACAAACTCGAACTTCCTCAACAACTAAGCAGGGTTCATAGCACGTTTCATGTATCCAATTTAAAGAAGTGTTAATCCGACGAGCCGTTGGCAATTCCGTTGGATGAAATACACATTGATGATAAGCTTTACTTTGTTGAAGAACTAGTGGAGATTATGGATCGTGAAGTCAATCCATTAAAGCAAAACCGTATCCCCATCATCAAGGTTCGATGGAAATCTAGGAGAGGTCCTGAGTTTACATAGGAACGTGAAGATCAATTCCGGAAGAAGTATATGCGTCTCTTCACAAAAACTGCACCCTCGATAAGTGCCGCATCTTGAGCCTTGCGGACAAGGCTCCTTTAATGGGGAAGACTGTAACAATCTGTTATTTTAGGTCATTTTACGACTCAATACTTGCCATTATTTATTTTTAGGGTTTTACGCATTTGCTTTTAATTTTCATCGTTTAGTTAAATCGCGTAAAGTAAAAATCAACATTCAACGTAAACGGACATCAAACAAATAAAAAGTTTATGTCAAGCAAGTGTTATATAATTATTACGAGGATAATTTATAACTTTTCATATTTTATTTTTATTGGTTACGTAAAATGTTTACGTTTCACAACAAAATATATTTAAGCGTACACGAAAGCACCAATACCGATCTATACTCAAACAAATACTCACTTTTATACCTAATACACAAAAATTACATAATATCTACCCTTATAATACATGTGGCCGGATACAACAAAGAAGGCCAAGACCAAAAATTCAAATTTCACTCTTAATAACACACATGCTTAATTCACCCACTAAGGTCACATCCCTCCTCCTAGGGAGGAGGAGAGCACCTTAAAAGTTAGTACCTTAACCACTACTATTTCATGGTTTTTCTTAAGTTGTTTTGGAATACATCTAGCCATAAATAAAAGGTCCTAAGTAAAATAAACATACACTCTCTCATTACAAGTAAACAAAACACTCAAACCCTCTCTAAAACACCAAGAGCTCATGGCTCAAAATTATATTTTAGGGTTTACCATAGTTTTGATTTTAACAAAGGTATAAGCATACAAGTATCATTGGTGTTATAATCTAAGGTATTGATGTGTTGTCGTGTAGGGTCAATTTATTGATTACCAAGTTTTACATTTATATTTAGCTGACTTATCCTAAAACAACACTTTAACGGGGTAGTGTACCTGATCGGGTGGAGTTTTGTGGTAAGTAGGGTGTCGAACACTAAGAGCGAGGTCTTTAACCTTATAATCCATCAGTAATTTGATTACTCAACTTAAGTTAATTCTAATTACTTGTTAAACCTATGTTATATACGTTTTATAATAGGATTGAGGGATTTTCAGCCTGAGAGACTGGCACAGGTTTTATGGTGACAACAATAAAATCTAAACACAATAAACATGCAAGAAAATAATTCGAAGATAAAAGAGCGGTACAAGCCAAATGATAGAAAACTATATTAGCCATATTAAATCTAATTAAATGTTGGTTTGTTTATTTAGTGCAATGATTTCTTATTTCGAAGCGGCATATCATTCTTAAGACTTAGGCGGGACATCATCCTAAAACCTATACACGTTGAATCATGTCACAATTAACGTATCCGCATAAATCATCCTTTTAGTTTAATTATAATCTATCTAGGGATTAAAGCAATGGTAATCTTGTCAAACCCTAGCCCATCGGGACTTTACCCACTTACTATTTGACGGTATTTTATATACTGGTAGTCCATTATTCAAATTTTTATCAATTAATCAAGAACATACTTGTTGAAACACGGGTCACCTGTCGGTCTAACTAACTATTAATTTAAAGACAAAGACAGAATGTTATTTGTGATCCTATTGGTCCAGTAATATAAAATACGATATGGAGAGCTATCCTAGTATCTAGCTCACTTGTTAGGCGAAACTGGACCCAGTTGAATGATAGGTCACATATTCAAACACGTAGACAAGTATCATGTGATAAACATAATTAAACTTTCAACGGTAAATTAAGAAAATCGATTTTAAAACAAACCAAACATTAAATCTTCATTAAGATGGCTAATACCCAAGGGTATTAGCCCATAACCATTGTAATTATACAAGTGTGATCAAATAACCAAGGTAAACTAAACATTTTACCGAACGATACCAAAAATTAAATGATTACAAGAGTATAGGAATTACTCTGTGTCTTCTATGGAATCGTGATCGATGCTTGACCTTTGGTCGCTCTTATTTTCTTCAGAAAATCATCTTTCATGTGTATGGTATGAAGAATATGATTTTGCACACCGAAAACTCGTTTTTGAGTCTTCTATTTATAGCCTATGAAAAATTCTGGATACGCCATATTGGGCTAGGCCAATACGGCGTTTGGGGTGTATCCCTTGGAGTGCGCGCAAAGTTTAAGATCAATATAATATTCATTCCCAAAATATATTATTCACCAAATCTCTTCATAGTTATCTTGCTGGATATGACATATAGTAGGAGTTGGATATGCCATATTGGGAATTGTTGATACGCGTTTTCTTGTGAAGAGTTGGCGATGATACGCCGTATCTCTTTTAGTGGATACGACGTATTGGTTAAAATTAGGATATCTTCAAATGTCTTTGTTTTGGCTCCAAAATATGCACCTTTTAGCATGTCTTCACAAATCACTCATCAATTACTGCAAATAACACTTTTAAACAGTTAAGTATGAATTCTTGCAATAATTATATAAAAGTAGGTAATTTATTCGGGGTAAATGATGGTATAAATGTGACATTATTTGATGTCATCAAATATCCCCCTACTTGAATTCTACTTGTCCTCAAGTAGACTCTAGATTATATTAGAAATGTATTACAACCGAAGTTAAGGATTTTTCCGTTTAAGCACTTCTTTTGTTTCGATCACTTGTTCAAGACCAAGCACCTCACGAAATATGGAAATGAAAACACTCAGATCACTCAACTAATATAGGGTGTAATACTTAATTGGTACCCTCATTTGCTCGGTCATGCTTAGCTTCACATCATAAGCTTGACAAGGATACACATCTCCACCACTAGAGCTAAGGAGAAACAAGTCAAAAGGTAAATTGGGCTTTTATTATAAGGCTTTGGTGGATCATTCTAACAATCTTTCACTGATAGTACCACACCAACAAGGCAGCTGAAGCACACATACATGGTCATAACGACGGAATAGACATGTGTGTTCGATCACATCCTCATTCAAGTTTAACCAAGGGTTAGGATGAAGAACGATATAGGCTAGGGATCTTCTAGTTTTCACCAAAAGTAATAAACCAACAATGAGGCTAAATCATGCATACATGGCCGTAATGATAGAATAGATATGCATGACCCAATCTCAACCTTATTCAAGTAAAACCTAAGGTTAATTGCTAGAAATGGGAAGCAAATTGTTGTTAAATAAAATTCACAAAACAAATAGATTAAGCTTAAATAAGGTAGTTGCTAGTAACTTTTCCTAACCGTTCCATGACAAAGACTCGAAATATATACAAATGTATCGATCATAGAAATGACAAAGACAACCTAAGTTGGCATTCCCATAACGGTCAACTTTCCTTACATCCCAAAGTTACATACTTTTACAAAAGTGGTGATATCGGCCACTTAATACAAAACTATACATCGTTGATTTTTATCCACGAATAATCGATCTTAGCAAGAATTTCATTGGTTTAAGTTTAGCGAACCGACTATAAATCTTCCTTCTCTTTTTTGATGCATTTTTTTATTTTTTTCATAACATAAACCTTGGTGCAATTTCACCGTCTTCACAATCATAATTGTTTCGCATAATTTTTCCTTTAACACTTCATCTTCGGACATAATACATAATCCCGAAAGTAGCAAAATACACGAGCTACATATTTTCTCATTGCATTGTGCAAATTCCCGACCATAATAAAGATATAAAATTTCACTTTGACACAGGAAATACAAAACTATACACAAAAGCAACTAGCAACTTTGATTAAGTAAGCTTAATCTACAGGGTAGGCTAAGGTGTAACAAAATAGACATATGATGTGAAAAAGATAGGAATGTCTCAACAGGTTTTTCTAGGGGATCTTACTCTTAAAGTGAGAGTAAGCAAAGGGTTACACGGGATTTTAACTAACCATTGCAGTTAGTTAATTTTACAACATTTAGGCTTTTTGGTGTATTCCTAGAAATTTACTAGTTAAAATGTTTCTCAATCTAAATCCATAGTACTCATCGTTGTGGTCTCGAGTGATATACCAGACCAAGTTCTAAAGTCCACTACATCAGCGACACACTTATATTTTTGTGGAATTTTTAGTAAACGTTGGGAAACGGAATAGGCTTAATTTTCACAATTTGGCATTAAGGGTTATAGTGCGCGAGGTCATGTAAGTAGTAATTTTTACAAATGTTATGCTAGAAAAAAGTTTTAATTTGCCATATATTAAGCATATAGCATATTATTTGTAAAAGAAAGGACAAGTAGGTGTTCTAATTCTCTGTTGGTAGAAATATTGCGAAATTTAATCTATACATTCTCTTCATGTTTTGGTAATGACAAACATGTAACTTATAACACATAACATAAAGTGCTTAAGTTTCTCGTAATCACAAATCATCAATTCGTCAACATCTTTCGACATCTCAAGTTTTCTTCAACAATAAATTTAAGTTCGCACCCAACGTAAATCACTAAAGGTATGAACAAACAAACTTTAATTTGTTGAATGATCAAAGGAATTTTTTATTTTTCCAAACCTTACATTTATAAAATGGGACAAACATTTTTAAAATATATACAAAACATTTTTGTATTTATAAGAAATGTTTTATTCAAAATAAATATTTTGAATTCAAATTTTCTACCTAGAAACGGCCAGAAACTTCCAAAAAAAACCTTCCTCACAAAAGGACAAAAAAGGGAGCGTCTGAAAAAATGGGCGGCCCCCTTAATTAATTAAGGGGACCGACCATAATTAAGGGGACCACCCTTGTATAATTAATGGGACCGCCCAAATAAAAAATTTAATATTTTTGCCTATAAATAGTGGACTGTTTCCATAGATTTTCTTACCTCTTTGCATAAAGTTTTCTCAGATCTAAAACCTCATTTCAAACCCTTTCCTTGGATCACTTAACTTATTATAAGTTTGTTTAAAATATGGTCCAATTATCCATCCATTGAAGTGCAAGAGAAGAACTTTCATTATCATTAAGATACGAAGTTATGTAGGCTAGTTAGGGCATTCGTGACATGTCTTACATTTACAATGTATAGATCGAGTCCATGTATTCCAAACTTGTGTAATAGTTAGATCACGGTGATCATAAGAAGGTATGTTAGATCATGATGATCTTGGTAGTGTCTTGGTGATTAGTTTACTGATATAAGTAGTGTGGTGAAGGTGAAGTTGTGAGAAGTTGTGAAGATGTGAAAGTAGTTATGAAGTTGTGAGAAGTTTTGAAGTTGTGAGAATTAGTGAAATGAAGTTGTGAATTCGTTGTACAAGTCGTCGTGAAGTCGTGGTGTGATAGATTAGTTCTAAGCTAGATTGAACTCGACATTTAGCTTTGTGTCGTAAATCGGTGTAAGCAACGTTGTGTACGGTTTTCTCCGCCTTAAGGGAGCTTGTTGACTAGTGAAGTAACTCTCGAGTTGGGTACTCGGGAGTGCGGTGATTTTTAGGGCGAGAGGTGCTTCGTGACCGAAACCACTATATTCATGTGCCGGTTTGCATTTCCTTTCACTTATCTCTTTACATTTATACTCGCATCTATCGCTTTATATTTATACTTGCAATTGTGTGATGTGTTGATTATATAGTTTTAATTATGTCTTGAATAAATGTGAATATTGTGTGTTGGTTTGTATTGTTGTAAAATCGAATGTGTATTATAGTGTTTATAACTGTTATGAACACTCATCATATTGTATCACGCCGCTTGATCGGTAATTTGATACGAAACATTTTAAGATTTTTAATGGAAACGTATTCACCCCCTCTACGATTTCCACAATTGGTATCAGAGCCACGTCGCTCTAATTTTCAAAACAAATGGTTTTAAAAATTGAGTACGATCCATGTATCAAATTACCCATTAAGGGGGATTAAATATGAAAAGTGTTTTGTTGATTAACTTGTATTAGTTTTGATCTTATATACACTAATGATACTAGCTCGAGATAAAAATGATGCTTAAAATAAGTGTTATATCTTCGGTATCAAATTCAGAAAGTTGTACACCTTTTCGCAAAGTCAGAAAATAATTTTTTACAAAAATTGAAATTCTGAGTATCAGGTGGGCGGCCCCCTTAATTCCTGGGCGGCCCCCTTAATTCCTGGGCGGCCCCCTTAATTTTAAGGGGACCACCTGTCTGATTCGGCAGTTTTTCAAAAACTTTGAAAAATCATATAAAATCAACCGTAAGTCCGTAGAAGTCGTGCCACCCGCCATTTCAAAGAGAATTGAGTCTACTTTCATATAAAAATACTTCCAAGTATTTATTTCAAACTTAATTTAGTCAGAAAGGAAAAATACTACTTATTGTCCAAAACGTTGAGTCTCGTTTTAACGTAAAACTTGTATTTTGTCTTTTCCTTTCGAGTCGGACATTTCTAGTCGGTATATCTTTGAAAAATGGTGTAATTAACTTTTCAAAAATATTAAACTTGATTTTTGAAATGGGGAGGAAACTAATTTGTCTTCAAACAAAACCGAGCTAAGTATACATTGTTGTATCTAATACACAAAACTACGACAAGTACGTTTATGTGGTATGCTATGTGATTATGTGCACTTCTTTATATCCTAAGTTAGTAAAAATTATTAAATGATCGTTGCTATTTGTAATTAAGCTAAATTGAATATCTAAGCACATGTGTCATGTACACTATTCGTTTGTAGCTAGTTTTTTGGATTATGAATAACTAGAACTTATGCTAGATTTCTTGCATTAAGATTGCAAAATTGTTCTTGCATTGCATATAGGCATAGATCACTTAACTTACAAATGTTACATAAACATCTTGTAAATCTTTTCGGGTATGGAAATATATTTAGGAATAAGAGTTCAATAACTTGTCAAGTATATTACTAAATGTATTAAAACTAGTCACCTAAATATTTCCAACGATTTAATCTATTTTTTACAACACGTTTAAATATTTTTAACAACTTGCTTGGTTTGACCTTGGGTTGGTCAAACAAAAGAAAAGATTGTATTAATACATCAATAACTAAGAAAAAGAGAATGCTTGTGCTTGCATGGTTCTAACATACACACATAATTATATTTTTTTTAAAACATATAGTGTTTTACAAAAGATGTGTGTTGTATAAAAATGGTTAGAACACTCATACTCATAAAATGTCAAAAACTATGTATATTATACATAACAACAAATAGTTTTTCGCACAAGTAAAATTTACAACTAATCTTGGGATTAATGGAACACACTATTTAAATATTTATCTATTTTCTTTTAAATGAGTGTTCGTGAGGGTCAAGAAAGATTTCAAGAATATATCAATTCATTATTCAAATTATGGTTGATATATTTATCGAATCTAATTGACAAGTTTTTGAGTATGGACAAGAAATCGGATTCTTATTTGTTTAGTTTCAAGATTATATCAAATTATAATAAAAGATATTGTCTTGCATCTACATACTCAATCACACTAGATTGATATGAAAATAATTGCATCCGTTTGTAGATAAAAAGAATATGCATTGGATCATAACTCACACTTGTATTGATAATGCCATATTGAGTCTACTTGTCCAGTAGTTGTGTTCCAAATATTAGTCTAATATGTTTAATACATGCATGAAATACATAATGAAGTAGGATTGACAAATTGGATGTTTCGTCCGAAATATTCAAGAAATTTACATTGCAATGCAATTGCTAAATGTGTCATTTCCGAAAAACCAAACACGAGCCAATTTACAACATATGTAATCTTTGCTCATACAACTTAAAAGCACAACTTAAAACTCATATTCATATTTGACTAAATTCTTAAATAAGAATGTTATTCTTATTTATTCACCTAGGATAACATGATGTTTGGGAAACATTATGTTTAAGGAATTTATGAACTTATCATATTAAATGATTTATAAAGGATAATATATATCCTATGCATTTTATTTTCTTCGTAGCATAAATGGTTGTGTTATAAGAAAATACATTACATATAATTTGAAAAATATAAGTTATTAGAATTGAAAAATAACCTATGACAATATGTGTCAATGCATAAACAAGTAAAAATACATTTATTCAAATACCTATTTAATTATGGTATACAACTATGATAAAAATAATAATCTTAGAAAATCATATTTGCTTAAGAATAAAATATGTTTCTTTTTAAAATCATTTATCATTAAAGAATCACAAACTCAATTAAGATAAATAATATTGATGAGATTCATTTCTCAAGACATGCAATGGAGCATTCTTAAAACATCTTACTTACACTTATCTAAGAATTCCACTCATCTTGATTAAGATTATGCGAACTAGGATTAAAGCATGTTAGTTGAGTCATGGTAGGCCCTCTATGAAAAGATAATACAAATTTTATCTTTGCTACATTTCATTAGGCAAATATAAGAATTCTATTTTGTCCAACATGAGAATGACTACTGGAGAATCTATCGCACTAGAAATTCAATTTGACCTAACGGTTGAATTGCTTCCAAGGTGAGTGAAGTTGGGTTCGGTGTATAACCCGTAAAAATGGTCATGTTTAGCCTGAATTAAGCACCACTAGTGATAGTCTCATACTCATTCTCTAACTTGATTAAATGGTTCTTCCTAAATATGCCTAAGAGTGCACAATAAGCATTTAGAAATTAAGCCTTTTCTTAGTCAATCCAAACACAATGCAATTATATGTCTTCTTGATTATCTTGATGCTCAATGTTTAATTGCTTAGCTATTAAATACATGTCTATTATAAAGGAGTTCATCTTATTCTAGCAATCTAGATAGAATATCTCTTAGCTTATCTAAAATGAAACATGCTCCTAAATGCTAAATGCTAATATGTTTTGTATGCGTCATTTTACATGACTTACGTGTTAAATGTGCATTTACACTATATTGATTTGATGCATAACGAATTAGATATGCCTATCTCAATTAACGTTTAATGTCATATAGTTTTACACATTAATCTTATTGATTATTGTGTGGATGCATGCTTAGATAAACTCGCATACCTATATGTCTTATGCTTATAGGTATAGATTTCTTGACACTAGAATTTATACCCTTATTACATGCGAACCTTAGTATCACAATCCGATAGGTCATAATAGTCTCTAAATGGTCTTAAGTTTCTTAGAGTCTCCACTCACACATTCCCTTAATCATCATCTCGTTCTTTTCAAAATGATCTACTCTTTCGTCAAGGTAAGGTTAGATAAAAATCTAATACACCTCTAAGTAGGTTTGACAACTTAAATATTTCATCCGAAATGTTTAAGTATTTTTAATTAGCGAAATGCAATTAAAATGTCACTCATTGTTCATGTCAAATTCGTTTCACAAAAACCTTAATCATGCCTCTATTATAAAATAGATGGTTAATACCTTCCGTCTACCTTTTTCGCTACTACCTTTAAGATAACCTCATACCTAACATTCACAATGCTCGAGAAGAGCTACATAACTTCGTGGATGAAGTTCGTTGTATGCTAACCATCATTTGTCTTGACATTGTCAACCTCATCGCTTGCGTCTCTATTCTTCTTCATTTATTCTTTTTATTCCTCAATTTATGTCCGGATGAGCACGAATTTAATGGGAAGGGATAACACACTCGTTCACCTATAACTTCTACCATACACTCAAACCTCATAACCATAAAACCTCATAACTAGTTCTAGTGGCATCCAAACCACCAAGTGGAATTTCGTAATGAAATAGGGATATCACCCTCATATCCCGCAAATCATAATATGTGTGCTATGTTGTTCAAAATGTCCAATGAAATGCGTTCATCCTCGGTTATCCTGACACTTATAAGCATGTGTGCCTATGTTGTCAAAAGTCAAGTGAATTTCGTAATGAAATGCATCATATCCACTTACTACTAAGTGAAGAACACAATGAAGACATTCAAGCTTCAAGTGTTATCGAGTCGTCAAATTGTCGGACTCTTTTCTTTTTCATCCACATGTCAACCTTGAAGAACCACCAAATCTTTCCACTTTAGCAGTGAAGAACACAAGAAAGATTTCACAGCTTCAAGTGTTATCGGACTCACACACATTGTCGTGACTTTTACTTTTTTCATCCACATGTCACCACATGAAAGAATACCAATCATTTCTACTTCTTTAGCAAGTGAGACACAAAGAAGATATTCAAGCTTCAAGTGTTGTTGAATCATCACAATTGGTTTTTACCATGAAGGTAATACCACCTCATTTCATAATCATACTACCAAAGCAACTCTTCATTGATTTAACAAATGAAGACACCAAAACCCCATCACCCAAACTTCAACTATCATCACCAAGTGCTCTTAATGCACCTTTCAAAACACCATCAATCAAAGGCACTTCATCTTCACCCATTAACTACACACTCTACTATAAATACAACCTCATTCTCACCATCATCATCACAACAATCCACCTTTGTCAAACGATATATTCATCTAAACCACATTTTCAACCTTTAGCCATCACCTTCCCTTTCCATTCACGCTCATCCTTCTTTGTTTCAAAGAACATATCATTTTCATCTTTATTTTCTTTTACTCTTTTAGAGTATATCTCACCAAGATATTCGATAACATTCGTCTAGGTTCAAAAGTTACATTTAGAATATGTTTACTCAACAAATCATCCTTATCGTCAAACATTGAGTTCGACCTAAAGTCTTACGATAATGTTCATCCTTAAACACCCCAATCATGAAAAGCATACATAATGCTTAACCAAGAAACCTTGATTAGGAATCTCTCAATACAACCCTTGATAAAAGTCTATCCGAATTCAAATCATTATCTTGGTTTGATGATGATATTCTTAGTAACATGTCTCTCAAAATACGTTAACACTCATTATCCAAATGACATCTTAGAAGAAGTCATTCTCATTAGCGTGTCAATCAATAAACGAATTTTGTTCTCGTTTATTAAAGTCGGTACAATATCAAAGGGTGTTGGTCGATTCTTCTTCCTTAAGCATGTGTCGTCGAATCTTGTCATTGGTTCCTAAAATATTTCCATGTCTTAAGCATTCATCATTTTTTTGTTTTAGTGCCACACTTTAGAGTGCATATACCTAAAACATACATGATTTGTTCCCTACTAAGTGTCTTGCATATATATCTATCATCATCATTATATATATGTCCATTTTTCTACTAACTTTGTATTGTAGCACATTTCGGTTACTTGATTTCTTGGTGCCCCAATCAAGAGGGAGCATACACCAAAGGGGAGCATTTGCAAATGTCCAAGCCATTACGTTTGCAACCATTTAAGACATCTACACATTTCTTGATATGTGTATATCATCCCTATATATTTTTTGTTGCACGAAACTAACCATTGATGTAGGTTAAGAGTTTGCAACTAATTTGATCCATGGATCCGCTTGAGTCAATGTTCAAAGGATGTCATTGTTTAAAAGGGATTGATAGAATCAATACTTCACTTAGGATGATGCAAGCTCGCCTCTTTGATTGAAGAGTTGAAGTGTAGTAAAAGTCTCGTCTTGGAGTCTACCTTTTTGTTTCGACAAAAGGGGGAGAAGAAGTGTAAACAAGTAACTTATACATTTTACTATGAGTTATAGTTTACATATTTTGTCATCATCAAAAAGGGAGAGATTGTTGGTAGAAATATTGCGATATTTAATTTATACATTCTCTTCATGTTTTGGTGATGACAAACATGTAACTTATAACACATAACGTAAAGTGCTTAAGTTACTCATAATCACAAATCATCAATTCATACGTCAACCTCTTTCGACGTCTCATGTTTTCTTCAACAACAAATTTAAGTTCGCACCCGACGTAAATCACTAAAGGTATGAACAAACAAACTTTAATTTGTTGAATGATCAAAGAAATTTTTTATATTTCCAAACCTTATATTTTCTTATAAAATGGGACAAACATTTTTTAAAAAAACATATACAAATCATTTTTGTATTTATAAGAAATGTTTTATTCAAAATAAATATTTTGAATTTAAATTTTCCACCTAGAAACGGCTAGAAAGTTCCAGAAAAACCTTCCCCACAAAAGGACAAAAAATAAAGCGTCTGAAAAATGGGCGGCCCCCTTAATTAATTAAGGGGACCGGCCATAATTAAAGGGGCCGACCTTGTATAATTAAGGGGACCGCCCAAATAAAAAATTAATATTTTTGCCTATAAATAGTGAACTGTTTCCACATATTTTCTCACCTCTTTGCACAAAGTTTTCTCAGATCTAAAACCCCCTTTCAAACTCTTTCCTTTGATCACTTAACTTATTATAAGTTTTTTTTAAATGTGATCCAATCATCCATCCATTGAAGTGTAAGAGAATAACTTTCGTTGTCATTAAGATACGAAGTTATGTAGGCTACTTAGGGCATTCGTGACATGTCTTACATTCACAATGTATAGATCGAGTCCATGTATTCCAAACTTGTGTAATTGCTTGATCATGGTGATCATGGTGTGTATTGTAGTTAGATCGTGGTGATCTTACCAAGTAGTGTTAGATTGTTGTGATATAAGTAGTGTGGTGAAGTGAAGTTGTAAAGTTGTGAAGAAGTTGTGAAATTGTGAAGTTGGGAAGAAGTCGTGAAGTTGCCGTCCACCGATCCCCGCACCCCCCTTCACATCTGGAAGTCGTGAAACAAGTGTGGATAGTCGTGTCTGTGATAGATTGCGTTCTAGCTATGTTTAGATACTCGACATTTTAGCTTTGTGTCGTAAAGCGGTGTAAGCAACGTTTTGTGTACGGTTTCTCCGCCTTAGGGAGCTTGTTGTCTAGTGAAGTGAACTCTGAGTTGGGTCTCGGGGAGTGGGAGTAGGCGAAGTGGGGCTTCGTGCCGAAACCACTATTAAATCATCGTGTCCGGTTGTTTGCATTTCCTTCCACATTTTTCTCTTGACATTATATCTCGCATTTATCGCTTTATATTTATACTTGCAATTGTGTTGATGTGTTGAATTATATAGTTTTTATTATGTCTTGAATCTAATGTAATATTGTGTGTTGGTTTGTATTGTTGTAAATCTGATGTTTTTATATGTGTATATAACTCTGTATGAACACTCATCATATGGATCTAGCTTGAACGGTAATTTGATTACGAAAAATCAAAAAAAAACCCATTTTTATGATTTTATTTTATGGAAACGTATTCACCCCCCCCCCCCTCTCTGACCAAACAATCTCCTTAAAGTTCTGGGCATTAAAAAGATCTTTTCTCGTTTCACTTGAATCTCTTTCTTGCATTCTCCTCACCTCATGTGAAGGAGATTGTGCCTACTCAAAAAATTCATCTTTTGAATCTCTGAGAACAAATTAAGAACTAAATAACTCTTACCAAACAAACTTTCCAACACCAAATGAAATCATTCAATCCATCACAATACTAGGAAAAACTGAAATTCCAAACAAGTTTCACAAAAGTAAACTTCGTCACGAGATGAGATATTGGAATGAAATCATTCAAGATAATGCTTTTGGAATTTGAAACAACTCTAACTTTCTCCACGCATCATCATGTCACATGATCTATAACATAATGAAGAGCATACCCTACAACTTAACCTGCCTCATGATCAAACGAATGGTGGATATTAAAAACCAACCTAACTCTCTTATTCCATATGGCATGTTGTTAACTCGTCTTTATAATCATCTCATTCAAATAAAAAATAAACTCAAAAGGTCAAAATACATAACTTATCCTCCCTCCATGAAGACTTGGGAGCATCCTGATGGAGTTAACGATGACGACCCACCATCACCAACTGAGTACAATAGTAGTGACTAGTTTACTCATGAATTTAATTTGCATCAATTTCCTCTCAACCTGTTCATTTCTATGATATTTTGATATGGATGCTTTATTTCTTTGTTGTGACATCACGCTTATGGTAGTATGCATGCTTATATGTTTCTTAATCTTATGCATCTAAGTGCTTCCCAAATAGAATTTAGATTTGCTAGCCCCTAAATGTGCTATTCTTAAAAATATTAGATGATTCGTGATGAAATAAGATTGACTGCAAAAGAGAAAATCTAGGAAACTTTTTTTGTACAAGATTTACAAAAATTAGGACAAACTTGAAAATTTTTGTTTCTCCAGAAAATGGCCCCTAAATATATCTGGGACCACCACTATATTTATGGGACCGCCAACAGGAGTCATGGAATTTTTACCGTGTCTCTTGATTTTTTGTGCAGTTGACTATCCTCTCTTCTCGACCCAGCTACATCTTCTGCATTCTGCTAAACCATTTTTGGAATATCCCTTCCTAAACCTTATGCTTTACCTCTTTAATCCACTCCTTCTAAATTAAATACTCATCCTCACCATTCTTCTTATCATCTTCATCTCCTTTATATCGTTCTTCCATGGCTTCTAATCAAGCCTCCTCCTCTAACCCTTCCAAGAAAATCAAACTAACCATCATTCCACCTAGACAACTCTTTGTCAACATCTCTAGTGATGAAGATGTCACTACCATACCTTCTCCCATAACAACATCCTTTTCTCTATCTCCACCAAATGCACCATTAAAAACACCATCAACCAAAGATATATCATCTACCTTTGGCACTACTTCTTCCTCATTTGAATCAAAACCGTAATGATAGGTCACATGAATCTTGAATCAATCATATCAACATGTAAGATTAGAGAGAATGAGGGCAAGTAAAGGAAAATTCAAAACATGAGGTTAAATGTTGAAAATAAGCCCCATTTTATAAGTTGTTCATGAAACTTGGGGTGTGTTAGTTGTGTTTCTTATGCGAGGGCTTCAAAAGCATAATAATAGCCATCAAAAAGTCTTGTTCTCCAAGCCAATTCATCGCAGCCCTTCATCTTTATCTTCAAATTATCACCCAATAAGAATTCAAGGGATTGCCAACAAGGAATTTGATTTATGTGAAGTGGCGGTTAGTATGGGATGAGACGTTTGGTTTGTGCGTTGCTGGGGAGAAATGGTTCCACGACCCTGTACCTACTACATAATAGGGAGGAAATTTGGTTTTTTTTAGTGTATTGCTTGTTTTGGGGATAACGGGGATGTTACTCCCATATTTTGGGTGGATGATAGCACCGGTTAGTCCTTAAGGACTAACGGTGTTAGTCCTTAAAGGACTAACGGTGCAAAAGGTTAAAGAGTGTAGTGGGCTAACTAAGTTAAGTGGGTTTGGGCTTAGGATTGGGCCGGTTTGGTATTAGGGCTTTTTTTAAAGTCTTATAAGACTTGATGTAAGGGCTTAATTGGTTGACCCGACCCATTAACTTGGGTGCAGGTTGGCCCGATAAGATTTCTTCGGTTTTGGCTTCGTCTTTGACTTGTTGGTTTTGACTTTGACTTTTGACTTATTGACTCGTTGACTTTGACTTTTTGACTCGTTGACTTGGCTTTTTACGCTCTTTTCATTCCCGTGCTCGGTTTTGTCCTGTTTTGCTTGATTTTTGTCCTTTAGTGAATATCATTGTCCCATTTTACATCCTTGTCCCAAACACTCCTTTAAACTTTCAAAATGCATTTTAAAACTAAGACAGGCTTATATAAGCTGACATTTTTAAAAACATATGATGAACAATGGATATCAAGCACAAATAAGTAACAAGAACACAGAGTTAAGCACTAGAAAGAAGCTAATAAGAATAAGTAGTATGAAAAGCTAAAACTAACAGTTTTATATGAAAACATAAACAAATAAGAGTAAACTACAAAAAAGCATGGAGAAGCATTAGACATCAATAATAAGCACTAAATAAGCAGTTAAAATAAGCTAACAGTAAAATAAGCTATAAAGGTAAAAATGAAACTTACAATGCCCTTTGCTTAAACAAGGGCTTAAATGGCTCTTAGAGCTATATCAACAAGCTTCAGCTTATCTTATGATAAGCTGGTTAAGTCATAAGCCCATCACATTTGGTTTCATCCAACAAAGTCTGAAGGTATTTGAATAGAGGATAATGAAACAGTAAAAGCTTAAATAAGCTTTTTAGAAAGCTTGAGTGAGTTTTTCAGGTTTTAGAGAGCATAAAGAGTTTATAAGATTAAAATTTAGAACACTAGAATAAGCTAAAAATGTATAAATAGTTAAGACAGTTTAAGAACAGAATTTCATTAAACTTAAAAAGATTACAATGCTTGAAAAAAATACAATAAGTAAAAACAAATAAGCTGTAAATAAATTTAAAAACAAGACTACTTTACTCCTACATTACATGAGTTCAAATGTCGAAAATAAGCCCCATTTTATAAGTTGTTCATGAAGCTTGGGGTGTGTTAGTTGTGTTTCTTGTGCGAGGGCTTCAAAAGCATAATCATAGCCATCAAAAAGTCGTGTTCTCCAAGCCAATTCATCACAGCCCTTCATCTTTGTCTTCAAATCATCACCCAATAAGAATTCAAGGGATTGCCAACATGGAATTGGATTTATGTGAAGTGGGGTAGTATAGGATGGAGACGTTTTGTTTGTATGTTGCAGGGGAGAAATAGAGAAGACCATGAAATAGTAAAAAGGGCAGGAAATTTGGTTTTTTTGGTTTATTGCTTGTTTGGGGATAACGGGGGTTACTCCCCTGTGTTGGGTAGATGATAGAACCGTTAGTCCTTAAGGACTAACGATGTTAGTCCTTAAAGGACTAACGGTGAAAAAGGTTAAAGGGTGTAGTGGGCTAACTGAGTTAAGTGGGTTTGGGCTTAGGATTGGGCCGGTTTTGTATTAGGGCTTTTTTTTAAGTCTTATAAGACTTGATGTAAGGGCTTAATGGGTTGACCAGGCCCATTAACTTGGGTGCGGGTTGGCCCGATAAGATTTCTTCGGTTTCGGCTTTGTTTTTGACTTGTTAGTTTTGACTTTGACTTTTGACTTATTGACTTTGACTTTGACTTTTTGAATCATTGACTTTGACTTTTTGACTCGTTGACTTGACTTTTCACGTGCTTTTTATTCCCGTGCTCGGTTTTGTCCTGTTTTGCTTGATTTTTGTCCTTTAGTGAATATCCTTGTCCCATTTTACATCCCTATCCTAAACACCCCTTTAAACTTTAAAGATGCATTTTAAAACTAAGACAGGCTTATATAAGCTGAGATTTTTTAAAACATATGATGAACAATGGATATCAAGCACAAATAAGCAACAAGAACACATAATTAAGCACTAGAAAGAAGCTAATAAGAATAAGTAGTATGAAAAGCTAAAACTAACAGTTTTATAAGAAAACATAAACAAATAAGATTTAAACTACAAGAAAGCATGGATAAGCATTAGACATCAATAATAAGCACTAAATAAGCAGTTAAAATAAGCTAACAGTAAAATAAGCTATAAAGGTGAAAATGAAACTTACAATGCCCTTTGCTTAAACAAGGGCTTAAATGACTCTTAGAGCTATATCAACAAGCTTCAGCTTATCTTATGATAAGCTGGTAAGTCCATAAGCCCATCCACATTTGGCTTATCATCCAACAAAAGCTGAGGTATTTTGATAGTGGATAATGAAACAGTAAAAGCTTAAATAAGCTTTTGAGAAAGCTTGAGTGAGTTTTTCAGGTTTTAGAGAGCATAAAGAGTTTATAAGATTAAAATTTAGAACACTAAAATAAGCTAGAAATGTATAAAGAGTTAAGACAGTTTAAGAATAGAATTTCATTAAACTTAAAAAGATTACAATGCTTGAAAAAAATACAATAAGTAAAAACAAATAAGCTGTAAATAAATTTAAAAACAAGACTACTCTACTCCTACATTACATGAGTTCAAATGTCGAAAATAAACCTCATTTTATAAGTTGTTCATGAAGCTTGGGGTGTGTTAGTTGTGTTTCTTGTGCGAGGGCTTCAAAAACATAATCATAGCCATCAAAAAGTCTTGTTCTCCAAGCCAATTCATCACAGCCCTTCATCTTTGTCTTCAAATCACCACCCAATAAGAATTCAAGGGATTGTCAACATGGAATTGGATTTATGTGAAGTAGGGTAGTATGGGATGGTGATGTTTTGTTTGTATGTTGCAGGGGAGAAATAGAGAAGACCCTAAAATAGTAAAAAGGGCAGGAAATTTGGTTTTTTTGGTTTATTGCTTGTTTGGGGATAACGGGGGTTACTCCCCTATTTTGGGTGGATGATAGCACCGTTAGTCCTTAAGGACTAACGGTGTTAGTCCTTAAAGGACTAACGGTGCAAAAGGTTAAAGGGTGTAGTGGGCTAACTGAGTTAAGTGGGTTTGGGCTTAGGATTGGGCCGGTTTGGTATTAGGGCTTTTTTTTAAAGTCTTATAAGACTTGATGTAAGGGCTTAATGGGTTGACACGGCCCATTAACTTGGGTGCAGGTTGGCCCGATAAGATTTCTTCGGTTTCGGCTTCGTCTTTGACTTGTTGGTTTTGACTTTGACTTTTGACTTATTGACTCGTTGACTTTGACTTTTTGACTCGTTGACTTGACTTTTTACGCTCTTTTCATTCCCGTGCTCGGTTTTGTCCTGTTTTGCTTGATTTTTGTCCTTTAGTGAATATCATTGTCCCATTTTACATCCTTGTCCCAAACACTCCTTTAAACTTTCAAAATGCATTTTAAAACTAAGACAGGCTTATATAAGCTGACATTTTTAAAAACATATGATGAACAATGGATATCAAGCACAAATAAGTAACAAGAACACAGAGTTAAGCACTAGAAAGAAGCTAATAAGAATAAGTAGTATGAAAAGCTAAAACTAACAGTTTTATATGAAAACATAAACAAATAAGAGTAAACTACAAAAAAGCATGGAGAAGCATTAGACATCAATAATAAGCACTAAATAAGCTAACAGTAAAATAAGCTATAAAGGTAAAAATGAAACTTACAATGCCCTTTGCTTAAACAAGGGCTTAAATGGCTCTTAGAGCTATATCAACAAGCTTCAGCTTATCTTATGATAAGCTGGTAAGTCCATAAGCCCATCCACATTTGGCTTATCATCCAACAAAAGCTGAGGTATTTTGATAGTGGATAATGAAACAGTAAAAGCTTAAATAAGCTTTTGAGAAAGCTTGAGTGAGTTTTTCAGGTTTTAAAGAGCGTAAAGAGTTTATAAGATTAAAATTTAGAACACTAGAATAAGCTAAAAATGTATAAAGAGTTAAGACAGTTTAAGAACAGAATTTCATTAAACTTAAAAAGATTACAATGCTTGAAAAAAATACAATAAGTAAAAACAAATAAGCTGTAAATAAATTTAAAAACAAGACTACTCTACTCCTACATTACATGAGGTTAAATGTCGAAAATAAGCCCCATTTTATAAGTTGTTCATGAAACTTGGGGTGTGTTAGTTGTGTTTCTTATGCGAGGGCTTCAAAAGCATAATCATAGCCATCAAAAAGTCTTGTTCTCCAAGCCAATTCATCGCAGCCCTTCATCTTTGTCTTCAAATCATCACCCAATAAGAATTTGAGGGATTGCCAACATGGAATTGGATTTATGTGAAGTGGGGTAGTATGGGATGGAGACGTTTTGTTTGTATGTTGCAGGGGAGAAATGGGGAAGACCCTGAAATAGTAAAAAGGGCAGGAAATTTGGTTTTTTTAGTTTATTGCTTGTTTGGGGGATAACGGGGGTTACTCCCCTATTTTGGGTGGATGATAGCACCGTTAGTCCTTAAGGACTAACGGTGTTAGTCCTTAAAGGACTAACGGTGCAAAAGGTTAAAGGGTGTAGTGGGCTAACTGAGTCAAGTGGGTTTGGGCTTAGGATTGGGCCGGTTTGGTATTAGGGCTTTTTTTAAAGTCTTATAAGACTTGATGTAAAGGCTTAATGGGTTGACCCGACCCATTAACTTGGGTGCGGGTTGGCCCGATAAGATTTCTTCGGTTTCGGCTTCGTCTTTAACTTGTTGGTTTTGACTTTGACTTTTTACTTTTTGACTTTGTCTTTGACTTTTTGACTCGTTGACTTGACTTTTCACGCTCTTTTCATTCCCGTACTCGGTTTTGTCCGATTTTGCTTGATTTTTGTCCTTTAGTGAATATCCGTTACCTACACATCATAAATAGCAAAACACACATATATTTGGTATTTTATGTCCGTTTTTGGTCATTTAGGCTCGTTTTTATAGGTAAAAGGTATGTGTATTTAAGCACATACCAGTGCCTACTAAAATGGAGGAGTTGTCGAACCAACTCATGGAACTCCAGGACAAGGGTTTTATTCGACCAAGTTCATCGAAATGGGGAGCACCAATAATATTCATCAAGAAGAAGGATGGTTCTTTTAGGATGTGTATTGACTATAAAGAGTTAAAAGTTGACCATCAAGAATCATTATCCCTTCCTGAGAATTGACGACCTATTCGATCAACTGCATGGAACACGATACTTCTCTAAGATAGACCTTCGGTCTGGATACCATCAGCTGAGAGTGCATGAAGACGACATTCCAAAGACCCATTTAGAACCCGATATGGACACTTCAAGTTCACAGTAATTCCCTTTGGTCTGACAAATGCACCAGCGGTATTCATGGACTTGATGAATCGAGTATGTAGACCCTACCTAGACAAATTTGTTATCGTGTTCATCTATGACATTTTTATCTACTCTAAGATAAAGGAGGAACATGAAATGCATCTAGGGTTAATCTTAGATCTGCTAAAGAAGGAGAAACTGTACATAAAGTTTTCAAAGTGCAAATTCTGGTTGCAAGAGGTGCAGTTCCTTGGGCATGTGGTTAACAGTGATGGCATTCATGTAGACCCCAGCAAGATTGAAGATGTTAAGAATTGGAAAGCCCCTAAATCGCCAACAGAAATCCGCTCATTCTGAGGGTTATTGGGATATTATCGGCGATTCATTACGAATTTCTCTAAAATTGCCAAATCACTTACCATCTTAACTCAGAAGAACAAGATGTATGTTTGGGGTGATGAACAAGAAATTAAATTTTAGACCTTGAAGGATAAGTTGTGTAATGTACCTGTTCTGGCTCTCCCTGATGCGTCAAAAGACTTCATGGAATAAGCGATGCGTCATGCCTAGGCCTGGAGTGCGTGCTGATGCAAAGGGGCAAAGTGATTACATATGCCTCTCGACAGTTGAAGATTCACAAAAATAATTACACTACCCATGATCTCGAACTGGGTACAGTTGTATTCGCTCTTAAGATTTAGAGAAACTACTTGTACAGGAAGAAGAGCATCATCTATACCGACCACAAGAGTCTCCAGCACACCTTCGATCAGAAAGAGCTGAACATGCGTCAACATTGTTGGATAGAGCCTTTTAGTGACTATGACTGTGAAATTCGCTCCCATCCTAGTAAGGCAAACGTAGTAGTCGATGCACTAAGTTGAAAGGAGAGAATCAAGCCTAGGAGAGTTTGAGCTATGTACATAACCATTCAGTCGGGTATCAAGAGTAAGATACTGGCGGCTTAGAATAAAGCATCTAAGGTTGTCAATGCACCGACATAAATGTTGTGAGGGCTAGATGAACAGATGGAGCGTAGGAGTGATGGAGCATTGTATTTCATGGATCGAATATGGGTTTCTTTAACGGGTAACGTAAGAACCCTGAAAATGGATGAAGCACATAAGTTAAGGTACTCCGTACACCCAGGAGCGGATAAGATGTACTATGATCTTAGAGATATGTATCGATGGCCAGGGATGAAGAAGGATATAGCCTTATATGTTAGCAAGTGCTTGACTTGTTTGAAGGTTAAGGCTAAACATCAGAAGACATCCAGCTTACTGCAGCAACCTGAGATTCCTGAGTGGAAATGAGAGAGAATAGCCATGAACTTTATCACGAAATTTCCAAGAACCAGTAGTGGGCATGATTTAATCTGGGTTATCATGGTCAGATTGACTAAGTCTGCTCATTTCCTACCCATTTATAAAGATTTTAAGATGGATAAACTAGCAAGACTGTACCTTAACAAAATTGTGGCAAGGCACGGTATGCCAGTATCGATAATATCCGACCACGATGGTCACTTTATGTCACAGTTTTGGCAATCTATGCAAGACGCATTGGGAACACGCTTGGATATGATTATGGCTTACCATCCACAAACTAATGGTTAAAGCGAGCGTATCATCCAGACCATTGAAGATATACTCAGGGCATGCGTCATCGACTTTGGAGGAAGCTGGAATGTTTATCTTCCATTGGTTAAAATCTCCTACAACAATAACTATCATTCTAGCGTGAGATGTGCACCGTTCGAAGCACTCTATAGGAGGAAGTGTCGTTCACCCATCCTATAGGCAGAAATCAGAGAAGGACGATTGATTGGACCTGAGATCATACAAGAAACTACTGAAAAGATCTCCTAGATCAAGGATCAGCTTAAAGCTGCACGCGATCATCATAAGAGTTATCCCGTCAAACAAAGAAAACCCTTAGAATTTAGTGTGGGTGATCGTGTCCTACTCAAAGTATCACCTTGGAAAGGTGTGGTACGCTTTAGAAAGAAAGGAAAATTAGCACCTCAGGAGCTAAGTAGTGTTCACGACATGTTTCACGTGTCGAACCTCAAGAAATGCTTGGCTGACCCAATCCTACATGTACCTTTAGAGGAAATCCAAGTTTATGCTAAGTTGAACTTCGTAGAAGAGCCGGTAGAGATTCTAGAGCGTGAAATGAAGAAGTTAAAGCGGAGTTGAATTCCTATCATCAAGGTTCGATGGAATTCGAAACGAGGTCCTGAATTTACTTGGGAACGTGAGGATCAAATGAAACTCAAGTACCCATACCTCTTTAGCTCTAGCACTAGCTGAATTTCGGGCCGAAATTCTTTTAAGGGGGTAGACTGTAACCTTTGTAAATTTTTCAGACTTAAAATGTACTATTTAACCCTTTGATTTATTGACTTTAGTTGTGTCTGTCAGATCAGTTACCGTGCCAACGGTAGTCAATCTAGAATTTATTAAGTTAATAGTTCACTTTATGCTTGAATTATTTGTTTTTAAACGTTTACATCTTTATTTAATCAATTACCGAGAGATTTGTCCCGCATTCAACAAAACGTCAAACAACGCGTTCCGACATGTCAAATTTATGTCCACACTAAATTAAGACATTTTAACTATGAATTTGTTTCTTTTACTTAAAAACTTGAACCTTCGGGATTACGTTTACTTACGAACTAAGCACATTACAAATCCCGATAAGAGTCCAAAAATCAAAGATGGGATACCCTATCTTGGTCCCATTCGAACCGGCCCCAATGGGGAACACTATAGCAAAAAATTTGGATCTCATTTAGCCCTTATAAACATGTCCATATCCTCATTTTAAACTCACACACTAAAACACCTAATACATACACATCAAAAACCCTTTTCTTTCTTTTCTCCCTTGTTTGACCGGATACAAACACACACCAAAACCATATATTTTTTCATCGTGTTTCAAGAATATGGAAGCTTAGATGCACTCGGGTTAGGTTCTAGTGACCGTTTGGTAAATAAACAATGTTGGGTTGTTTGGTTAGCTTTAATCTCCTTCTAAAACCCTTATTTTGTAAGCAACTATTTCTTAATAATATTTGTACTTTTAGCCACACGGCTTATTTTGATGACTTACTTCATTTGCTTAGTTGACTTTGGTATTTTTGGCTTATTGCTATTATTGGGTTTTTCGTTATTTGGGCTAACTAGTAACCTTGATATTGGGCCAATTATGGACTAAAAGCTAAACTAATGATTTTGGGCTAACATTAGGCCTTATGGCCAATGAGTGAAAAGAAAGCAAACTTAAATATTTAAAACGGATTTTTGATCGATTTATTTAATTTATACTTATATAAGTTTAGGATACTTAAAATAGTCGTTTGAAAATGTGTTTTGGATAAAATGTAGCATTAATGTGGGATTTGGCATTTTGGCGGAAATTAGTCTAAGATAAAAAAAAGGGTGTTTTGGAAAAAGGTCTACGACCTTGGAAAGCGTTTATAAACAAACAAGTCATGCCGAAATTTTATAAAAATATTATACTTAGAAACGTTTTTACAAGGACCTGCTTTCTTAAAAACCCGACAAAAGACGAAATAATAAAATATTATTGTTTTAATAATCGACTAAAAGACGAAAAATATATTTTATAATTTTATAAATTATTAAACTCCCAGTATTTATTTCGTATATTTAAAACATGTTAATACTTATAATTTAAACATTTAATCTAGTTAACTTCGGGTTTACCGGGTAAATTGCCGAAACATATTTTAAATAATTGCTTATCATCTATTTGCTTACTTCTTATTTGCTTTACTTGCCTATTTTCTTTAGATAATATAAGTATATAATATCTAATATGTACTCTGACGTATTTTGTTCGAGTCAAACTTGACAACCACCACACAACCAATAATACGAAAGACAATGATACAAAACACTTTTACAACTCATATGCATTAATTTAAATATACATTATATATAAATTTCTATGTCGGACATAAATTGTTACATCTTGACCGGGCGCCCTTGCACGTTGTTGTTTGGTCATCTTATACCAACTACCATTCATCCTTATTTAAAATGAGTCTTATTATCTATAAATGCACTAACATGCATAGAACCCGGTCGTGTATAATGTAATATTAGTAAATCCGAGGTCGTTCGCAAGCGTTAATGGGCGGTCTAAAATCTGAATTTTATTTGTTGTCAATTTTTGAAGTTGTTTAATTAGCTAAAATGCAAGAAATAAATTATGGGAATCGAAATGAAGTTGTACTTTTCAAGGGAGAAAGCATGTTAACCTGGTTATTTCTTTATTAACGTAATTTCCTAGTGCAATGTCTAACTCTTTTTTATATGATGATTCTAATATCATTTGGTCCAACTTTGTAGTTGCAACCTAACCTATAATTCTTATGATCTCAACCCCGTTGTTCATAAAAGTCGGGTATCTAGTTCATAGTCATTATGCCCCCAACTACCTTAAAGACTTATCTAATTTCGACAATCCCACTTCTCGACATTTAAACCCTCATTAGGTGCCAACTAATCAAAGGTTTGCCCGCAGTTTTTAAGTGTCTAATATAATACAGGCCATGATATGGGCAATCCCTACAATCAAAATGGATGCCAACCCACTCTATTAACCTACTAGACTAGTTTTCAATTGTTCACACCTACTAACTAGCTAATAAGCTCTACATTAGCCTTAGCACTACCAAAATGCAAAGATAACTTAATAAGAAATTAAGATATCCACGTAAAACAAAAATTAAACTAAAAAACAGAGATCAATGCATTAATAAATTCATAACTAGGCTAACACAGATTGTGTTTAGCCACTCATAGTGTAAAGTACACCAGACACAATGCTAATACAAATGATGGATTGGATTGAATTCTCCCTTGTAAAATGGTGGAATGATGTTGGAAAACGCTTAGGATGGGGCCCAAGTCGTCATTCAGAAGTTGTATGAAGAGTGAATGACGAAATCAACTCAATTAGGGCTTGTATATATAGGCTCGACTTAGTTACAGCGTAACCCTAAGTGAGGAGTTACGCCTTAACCTCCTTAATGCTTGAATAAATCACAACACGTGGCATGGTTATGGCGTAACCAAAGAGAATATTTACTCCGTAGTCTTCTTCTAAACTTACAACTTTTATTTCTTCCAAAGTTACGAAGTAAATATAACAATCTAGTTACGCCGTAATTGTGATGTCAGCAAGATCTTCCCATATCTCGAAGTGAGTTACGGCATAGCCCTTATGGGGTAGTTATGACGTAATCTTATGATGACTAGACTTAGTCGTCTTAAGAAGCAAAAAGGGTTATGATGTAGCCTTTACGGGGAAACTACGCCATAACTAAGGTCTGGTCCAGCAACTTATGCATTTTTTTCAAGTCACCCTTCCATTTCAACGTCTTTTCGTTCCAATGCTCAAGTTTTACCTAAAAATAAAATATGAAGCATTTGAGTAAATATTCATATAAAAACATAGAAAATATAAGCATTTTGTAAGGGAAATTAACACTTAAATACATGAAATATTTGATGTTATCAAATACACCCCCACTTGACTTTTGCTTGCCCTCAAGTAGACCTTTTGAATCCTTTTTAAAAAGATATCTCCTAATTGGAAGACATGAATTTAAAAATTACCTATACTAGAAACATCAAAGCCGGACACCTAACAAAAGGGGGAAAAAATCCCCATACTCTCGCTAGTCAATGTGTTTCATTTTCGGGGTTATCACTCAAACGATTAGTCATAGTATATATTTTATAATAGGCTTGTCAAGTATATAAAACTCCACCACTAGAGCTAAGATCCTAAAGGCAATATTAGGTGAACAAATATTACAGGCTAAGGGTGAATTAATCTTGATGCAGTCTTCGACAATCATGTGACTAAAGCAAAGACGACAAAACCACAATTGAACAAGAGCCTTGTGATTGCTCATATAATACTCAAGCACACAAAAAGTTAGGATTAAACGCAACTAAGATTGATTAAGGGAAGGAATAGACATGGGATTCAAATTTAAAGGTGTATAATGAAAATAGAACAAACATGTTGATAGAAATATAATGCCTAAAAACATTATTAATATCTTTCACATCTTTACGTTTTGATAATCACAAAATATAAAAACGTTCAATGTAAAATTAAATGTAAACAAGTAATTAGGAGTAAATTCTTATTTCTATATTTACATCACTTAAAGGTATGAATAAATAAATGCTTAATGCATTTTATAATCAAAGAAAATTTTTATTCAACCTCAAACTTTTATAAAATATTGTAAACATTTTTTTAAACATCACAAAACATTTTCTACATTTAAAAGAAAGGTTTTATTCAAAATAAACATTTTAAATTTCAAATTTTTGAACCTAAAACGGCAAAAAAAGTCCAGTAAACACCTCCCCTGAATAGGATAAAAAGGGGAGCGCCTGAAAATGGGCGGCCCCCTTAAATACATGGGCGACCCCCTTAATTATAAGAGGGGCGGCACCCTATTTAAGGGGACCGGCCATAGACCCCGCTCCTCCAACTTGTCCTATAAATACTGGACTATTCCTCAATATTTTTCTCACATTTTGCACTCATTCTTTCTGTTCTAAAACAGCCCACACATCTCTCTAAATCCTATGATCATTTAATCATAAAGCTTTGTTTTCATGTGATCCAAGCTCAATTCCTTAAGTGTAAGAGAAGAATACTTCTATCATCAAGTGAAGAAGTATTACACCTTAGTGTGCATAGCAATCTTGTTGCATTCATATCACATATTTGTAAATCAATTGTATATCTTGTAAGTTGTGTGTAGTAGCTAGATCTTGACGATCTTTGTAAGTATTAAGGTTAGATCGTGGCGATTTTAACAAGTTAGTTAGTATTAGATAGTTTGTGATATATGTAGTGTAGTGAGTGAAGTCTTGAAGTAGTGAAGTTGTGAAGAGGTGTGAAGTTGTGAAAGAAGTTGTGAAGTTGGGAGAAGGTTGTGATTTGTAAAGATGTTGTGAAGTTGTGAAGGATTGTGAACAAGTCCCGGGAAGTTGTGTTGCTGATAAATGGTTCTAGATAAGTTAGAAAATTCGAACATTTAGCTTTGTGTCATATCCATGTAGAGTAAACGTTTTTGTGTACGGTTTTTCCTACGCCATAAGAGAGCTTGTTGACATAGTGAAAGAAAATCTCGACGTTTGGTGCTCTGGGGAGTGGAGTAGGGCCGAAGAGGTGTCTTCTTATCGAACCACTATAAATCCTTGCGTTATCGTGGTTTTTGATTTGTTCTTACTCTTATCTCTGTCTTACTTTATCACATATATACTTATATTGTTCATATTGTGCAAGCATTGAATTCCAAAAAAGTCGAATCTGAGTTTTTACAAACAAACATAACTTAATTTAAAAAGCGGTGTTCATATTGTGCAAGTATTGAATTCACAAAAAGTCGAATCTAAGTTTTCATAAACAAACATAAACATTAAATTAAAAAGCGGTAAACTATTCAACCCCCCTTCTAGTTTTTCACAATTGGTATCAAGAGCCACGCTAAACAAGATTTTTAGAAGGGCAATCTATGCAAAGACCACCACTATTTGAAAGTGATGAATTTATTTATTGGAAAAATAGATTCGAAATTTATGTGAAATCAAAATATCTAGATCTTTGGCATGTTATTACCGATGATGATTTTCCTCCTATTCAATTTAATCCCGAAACTAAAAAAGGATGAAATTGTATCTTTTCATAAACAAAATGATGATCTTAAAAAAAACTTGCTAAAAATAATGAAGCCAAAATGGTAATATATAATGCTTTACCTCGTAAAGAATATGAAAGAATTTTTATGTGTTAAACCGCAAAAGAAATTTGGGATACTTTGTTAATCACTCATCAAGGTAATAATCAAGTCAGAGCTAACAAAATAGATCTTCTTGTTCAACAATATGAACAATTCATGATTCCGGAAGATGAATCAATAGATAATGCGTTTGCTAAATTTAACACTATTATTACTAGTCAAAAAGCACTTGATGAAGGTTTTTCTAGCAAGAATTGTGTTAGGAAATTTTTTAGGGCATTGCATCCTAAATGGCGCGCAAAAGTCACTGCAATTGAAGAATCAAAGAATCTAACAACTCTTTCACTTGACGAACTTATTAGAAATTTAAAAGTCTATGAAGAAGTAATCAAGAAAGACTTCGAAACCTTCAAAAGCAAAAGAGAACAAAGTAGATCTATTGCCTTAAAAGCTAGAAAGGAATCTAGTGATGAAGATAGTTCAACCTCCGATAGTGAAGATGAAGAATACACCATAGCCGTAAGAAACTTTAAGAAATTCTTCAAAAGACAAGGATGATTCGTAAGACAACCATATGAAGAAAGAAAATCATCTCAAAGAAATAAAGATGACAAAAATAGGAAAAGCGAAAGAAAATGCTTTAAGTGCGGAGATCCAAATCATTTCATCGGAGAATGTCCGAAACAATATAATATCAAAACCAAAAGGCGTTCGTTGAAGGATGTTGGAGTGATAGAAACAATGATGAAGAGGAGAAAACAATGGACAAAAAATGTCTTATGGCTAAATATTCAAATGAGGTACTTTCCGAAACCGAATACTTTAGTGATGACCAATCATTACTAGACAAAAATGACTTAGATAATGAATATAGTAGACTATGCAAATTAGGACTAAAAGTCATGGCTAAAAATAAAACTCTAAAACAAGCTAAAATAGAATTAGAAAATGAAATACTATAACTAAAAGATAAATTATCTAGGTTGAAAAAAGGTAAGGAAGTAATTGAAGATTGTAAATTATGTCAAGAACCTAAGCTTGAAAATGAGAACCTTAGAAATAAAATATCTAGGATAAATCAATTTAATAATAGTATTCACTCACTTAAGAAAATAATAAGTTCTCAAAAGACTTCCGGAGATAAATCCGGATTAGGTTTTAATTTTACCAAAGGATCACCTAGCGAAACCAAACAAGTAAAGTTTGTAAAAGCTCAAGAAGTCGAGTCAAAAGAAAAATTGATAGAATCAAACCCAAAATTTATACTTATAAATAATACTAAAATTCCTATTGCAAGTGATGATGAAGTAAAACGTTTTTACAAACCCTCCTTAAAACCCGGAGTCGGATTTACTAAACCCACAATGAGGTCTAAAACTCCACCTCCGAGAATGACTAATAATCCTCGTCCTCGGTCTAAAACACCTCAACCTAGGAGAGACCAAGGTAGACAAAACTATCCTAATCACATAATAAGGAACCATTCACATCCACTTAGTTTCACTCAATGTGGAAGTTGTTCACCATGTATGTGCCAAAACCAAATGCAAAACATATGCGGAAACAATAACCTCGGATACATGAAACGTTGGGGACCAAATGGCTAAGCCATCACAATCTTTGAAATGGTGTGTTATCTACAAACATTCTTTGTCTACGGACTAAAGAATTCATGACAAGGTTCCCATGAACCCTTATCATTTACATTGTGAAGACATTAACGAAGATTATTCTAAAGTCTAAGGTACGTCTCTCTTTTCATATTCGTAGAATATAGATTATAAGTAAATGACTATGTGTTACTATGATGATGTAGTATAATTAGTTCTTAAAAATAGTGTAGTCTCTAGAAATACCATTTGTTGGTTTTCTAGCTTTGAAGAGATTAGTTCATTATGAACTACTCTTTTGCGTAGATTATAGTCATTCGTCTACAAAATGGAAATCTTCTATGACCACATAGCAAACTCACGTAGATGAAGAAGAGCAAGCTAGTGGTTAACAATTAACATAGAAGTAGGATTAGTCGCGCGAAGATCATAGACACACTATGGATGAAACAAACTCCCTTCTACTTCAACGATCGTCTCGGATCCATGTCAACCATCATCTACGTCTATCGGAATCAACTTCTTGATATTCTCAACTACGTCTCACTATTTCATTATCTTCACTATCAATTCTCGTCTCATCTCAAATCGAATCAATTAATTTTCTTTTCAAAGAAATTAATTTCTTCTCCTTGCAAGAAAACTCATCTCTAAATCACCTCTCAAATTGACGTCTTGATTATCTCGTTCGAAATAGTCAAAGAAACTTTTTAATTAAACAAAAGGTTAATTAAAAATTGTCAATATTCATTCTCACAAAAACTGGCCAAAAATCTCTTTCGGCTTGACAACTTGATTATTTTCATCCGAAGTAATTAAAGGTTTTTTTTTTTTTAAACCAAAAATTTAACAATAAAAAGATTAAGTATCTCTTTCTCGGAGCGATTACTAGAATTATAATTAAATAATATTACTAGGTATAATCCCGACGTCACATATGATACATTTCATACTTCTCCAAAACTGGCCGACAAAAAAAATCAAAAACTATGTTTTCAAAAGGTGGCAGCCCCCTTAATTTTAAGGGGAACCCAGACCGTATAAAAGGGGCGACCCCCTAATTAGTTAAAGGTACCACCTATCAACACAAAAACAAGCACCCTTTTCCCGTCGAAAATAATATAACCACAAACATCATTTTTTTTACCTTCTATGCTATCTCCACCTGCTGTAGCTAACGACCACCCTCACCAAAACCTTCAAAAATCATACCTCAAATCACTAAACTAACCAAAATTCACAAGAGGAAATCACAAACAAGTCAATCAACAACATCAATTGTAAGCTTTTTCCACCTTCCTCTTCGTTTAATTTATCTAATTTTGGGTCTTAATTAAAATTGGGCGTATTTTACTGATTATTTTTCATAATTCTCGTTTTGCGGTCTAGGCGAGATTCCCATAACTAATAAACATGATACCGAAACTCATAAGAACACTACAACTTCTTTGAATCAAAACACACATTGAGATCTCAACAATATATAATTCTTTGCGAAAATTCTGTCTGAAGTATACAACAATTTTTTATTAATTATTTAAAACAAAGCTTATACATTGCGTTCTTATTCATAGCCAAAAACATGTTGAAACAACCTTACTTTGCTCATCAAACAATCTACATTCCACAATGTAGAAAGCCTCTCAAATCAAATAATACTTATATAAAAATACAATGGGTTGTTTCGTCGTTATCTTAGGATCAAATTTGGAGAGTCAGAAATGACCATCACCCATAATCTTGTTACTTGTATAAACCCTTAACTAACTTATATAAGTCATCAATATATATAATTCATATATATATACATGATATATTTTATGAATAATATAAATTAAAGGGGTGTTTGGCTTAACCTTTTAAAAACATGGTTTTGAGTCAAATCAAACACATACTTTAAATTTTGTCAAAGTCAAAAAAACTATTTACTTATACTTCTGTACAACAAAAATATATACTTGACATAATAGTTTTTGACAAACTTAAACAAATTTTATATTAATAAGGGATGGTTTACAGTTCTTGTCCCTTGACATGTTGACAAAATATATAACTAATATCATATCTTTCGAACATCCTAAATAACAGTCAAAAATAAATTAAGGAACATCAAAGGATAACTATCCATAGTTTTTACTTCTTTAAGAGACGAAGTTAATCCTTGTCCCACACATTTATCATTTATACAAAAATACAATTTCATTCTTACTTATTTTCTTTTGTCTTTATAACTTGCTTAGTGACAAAAATGCCGAAAATCACACTAACCACCGATATATCCCTTACTACAAATACCTACACATCCTATAAAGTATCCAAAATCCTCAGCACTCCCCTACCATTTCTGCAATCTACAAATCCATTGCGAAAAATCGCACATTCACAAGGTCCGTACTTGTTGATCAAACACCCCAATACAAATCCAAACAACATCGAGCGTCTCATCACAAACACTTCGCATCGATTGTCTCTTTCAATCAATGAACACGATTGCCGAGATTTATATACTAGAATTCCTATAATCAAGTCACGGTTTCAAACCGACTGAAATCTATGTGCTATCTTGTCATCTCTTTATGACATTCTAACATAAATTACACTAACTCCTCACATCTTGCCCCAATTTGGTCAAATCCTACAAAATTCCTTACAACGGTCAAGCCGTTTTCACCAACGAGTGGGACCTTGCATCTCTTTGAGTATTCTCTCTTCAAGAAACCGAGGGACCATATTGCACCGAACTTCCTACTCCCGACGACATTCGTCGACTTCTTGAATTAGAACGTAATCATGCATAGACCGTACCATTAAGACATCAAAACCTAGGTTCATAATACTAATTATCCCCCCCCCCCCCCCCACCCCCACATCCCTTGAGTCACTCTAACTCCAAATCAAATCACACTAAAGACTAGCCCGACATGAAGCAATGAGAAGAAACTCAGTCGAGAGAATTGTCAGACTAAGAGGACATCAGAGAAATGTGTTGTTGCCGAAGAACAATACAATCTTGCTTACTTCTTTGTCAAAAGAATCGAATGTGCTAGAGCTACTCCAACCGCAAATCTTCCATATGGCATGTTCTTGAACACGTCTTTATCAACGCATCATGGAAGCATATCCTCATCTCGACAATGGCCTCTATAACATATATTGATTCGAGTCCATGCGTCTCTGCTCTTAACACAACCTCGACGTCCTCGCGACAGTGATCATGGCAAAGCCACGTCACTCCGTCTCTTCTTCAACCCTCTCATCATCAAGCAGTACATCTCATCCAACACAACATTATTATGATAAAAATGTCGAAACTCTTGCAGAGCAAGCACTCTTTCTCCTAACAACTATCTTACAACTCTCGTCCAATCCACTCGACTACTCCGAAAACCTAGGAATACTCCTCTTCCAACAAACCGATGAGCAACTCCTCTTCGCACGACAACCACCTTGCCTTAACCAAACGCAACAAATGCACGAGAGATTTGCCTACGGAGGATTCACAGTCATTTGGAAAGCATTAAAACAGGGTGATATAGCAAGAAGAAAAAGCGTAAAGATCAGATGGCAAGACCCATTAGCATGTTAGCTAATTGATGTAGTTTAATACAATATTTTACTTTACTTATGTGTATTATCTAATGTTTCTTATGTGAACATGATTATCCGACTCTTACTCGAAAAGCATGGCTGTTTATTATTTTCAGATTCTTGCTTCTGGATGTTAAGAACTTTTTATTGTTTAGTCATAATCTCCTAATATATGTTATTTTGGTTCCCATGCTTAATGTGTTTATTACACATGTTATTACGAATAATTTCTTAACATAAAAACTCAATAGACTTAGCTACAAAATAAACCACAACAACAACAGAAACACTCTCATAGAAAATTCAGAGATTTTTTTTTTATTAAAAAAATAATTTTAGCAGAGGGCGGCACCCACTTCAATTCCTAACGGCTGTGGCCACCCTTCATCTTTAAGCGGAGACCGCCTACCTATGAAGGGGACCACCCATCAGCATATCAACGGGTAAAAACAGAGTATTTTTGCTTATTTTGCCCTTTTACCTAGTAATCAACTATATTTGCCTAGAAAATGCTCGAACCACAATTTACAGAATACAACCCTAAGACTTATTCAAAAATCCATTCCTTTTTCTCAAACAACATCCTCCAATAAAATTCCCTCCAAATGCATATCATCAATTCACATCTCCCTTATTCAATCTCAACCACCCAAAACCTCTATGGCCATGCCACTATAAACTGTTGAGTATGAAGAAAAGTCCAACAATGACTTTGTAGAACTCTTGGAGAAGATAAAACGATACACGTCTGCAGCATTAAGAGCTCAAGAGAAAGTTCAAGCACACCAACTAAGGCAACAAAAATAGAAATCAAACGGTCCACCTATTGAAGAATAGGCGTTGGATACAAACAAATGGTCAGTTGAAAAGTCAAACAGCTATGATAAAATCCAATGAAATACACTTTGATAAAGAAGATGAAAAGGGTCAAAACTTTGTTGTGATACATACCTCAGAGTTGCGGCTAAAAAGGCAGTAAGGACACAAAGTGCAAGGTACTTCTAAACAAGAGCAAGTGGATGATTCTAGACAAAAGAAACTGATAAAGAAGAAAAAGGCAGTATGAGATATAAGAGGCAGCAGAGATAACAGGCATATTGAGATAGATAAATGATGATGAGGTAGCAATTGGCGATGCTTAAGCCCTCTATCTACTAAACCTCCAGTGATGTTGCACTATAACATTGCGAAAGACAGAACAGAATGGATTCCTGATATAAACCCCACAATTTTTGACATATAGTACGGACAGCTAATCTGGGCGTATTATTTCAATATACAACATAAATAAAGCATAGCAGAAAACGAATCAAAGAGATGTTTTTAAAAGATAAGTTATCATTCATATATTTCATCAAGTTTACTACAAACAGAGGTCACCAAAAATCTACATGGAAAACATAAAGTTTAAATGAAAAACACCTTACCATCTTCAAGCTCTGTGCCACTCCGTCCATTAAGTGCTCAGTTACCTGAGTAGAAACATGACATAAAAAACGCTCAACCAATCCGAAATTCACCAAATCAAACCCTAGATCGAATCTCTCTATTGTCACACCTTGACAATAAGTAAACCTAAATAATAAACCTCCTGGAACTGACTTAGGTTCGAATCTCAGATATATTAACCCTAAAAGTATTAACCAAAAATGATAGGAAGGTTTGTATGAAGAACCGAAAATCAATTAAAACCTTTATAGGGTTTTGATTTTGCTCGGCAGATTTGGGAGAGAAACAGGAACAAATGTATTATGATTATGGCTATTGAAAATTGGCTGGTTATGAGCTAGGGGTGTATGGTTTTATAGCATTCAACCTCTACTTGTGATAAGGTTAAAAGACTAAAGTTTTAGCCTTATCACAAAACCTCCCAACTCTTATCATATATTTCCCTCCTTATCTCTTCATACATCGAACATGGACACTCTCTTAGAACCTTCTAGTATAGCCTGCCACTCACAAGGACAGCCCATGGTTCTTGTCTTAATTCTTCGTGTCTTAAAAGGTTTACATTTAATAGGTTACGTGAAGTTTAAACGCGCTCTATGCGTTTATCGTGTGTGCCCCCAATAGGCTCACACACTTTTAGTCGCGTATTGCTAATCCAACTACCATATAATCCAACAGATCTCCCTGTGACTATTTTTGAAAATGTGTATCTAGCTAATAAGGTTTGAAGCTCAGGCCTTTTGTGATGACATAAGATATATACCTTACCATTATATCACTTCATTGCTAGTTAACTTGAATTCGCAAACACTAGATAGATGTTACACGCTGGATAACGCTATCTTAAAGACCTATTATGGCTTTCTATCTTGAAATTAGATTACATGGTATTAAAAATTCTATAAAGGATGAATGAACAACATGTGAGCATGGTTTTTACTTTTTAGTGTTTAAACACTGCTATGACAGAATGAAGTTATAAAATGGTGTTATACACAAAATTTTATAACGTACATACACGTTCATAATTTTGGTAGCAATATTTCAATGGTTGATACCGTACATGCGTTCATAATTTCATATACACATATTTGTGTGTGCGTGTGTATGCATAATGTATGCATGCATGTATAAGAAAATGATGCCACATACGTGAATCCAACTGCCTAGCTAGAGAGACTATAATACCCCATGTTTTAGGTCATTGTACGACATTATGTAATTCATAATTTATTTTTAGGGTTTTACGCGTTTGCTCTTAAATCGTAATCGTTAAGCTAAATCGCGTAAACTAAAAATGATCATTCAATGTAAACGGGCATTAAACAATTAAACGTTTACATCAACCAAGTGTTAAATGATTATTATGAGGATAATTATCAACTTTGTTCATCATATTTTAATTTGTTACGTAAAATGCTTACGTTTCGTGATAAAATGCGTTTTGGCATTCCCGGAAGCACCAAAACCTAACTACGCTTAAACAAATACCCACGATTATACCCAATACTCAAAAGTTACAAAAATATCATCCTAGTATGCATATATGGCCGAATTTAAGGTGAGTCATACCAAGAAAATATCTAGCTCAAAGTATCTTCCTTGAATTCATGGGATGAATCCCATATTAGGGAACCAATCTCTTACACCTTCCAACTCTTGTAAGAACCCACTCCCCCCTCCCCCACTATGGGGCGCTCTTACACATGATTAGTAAGTGACCATAGTTAGGTTCGATTACAAATATCTTTTCATTATAAAACCTATCAATTAACACATAGACATGTTCATTTTAACAACAAAGTAATACAACAACGAAGATATCTCTCCATTTCCCTCTACTTGACAAAACCCACGCCAACGGAATTCCGACCAAATTTTAGGGGACACCTGATTCGTGGTCATAGACATACAACTTATATACTTATATAGCAACCCTAATACAGATCCTAACCGAATGCCCTTGACCAAGGCAAAAGGTCAAATTCCACAAAAGGATAAAATACACAAGATAGAATCAATGATAAAAAGATTCCGGAAGAGATATTCCCGGGTCGTATGTCCCAACGAGGCTGCAATTGAAGGTAATCCTGGTTTGATGAGAAATTGAATGATGGAGAATATTTAGATATGATGGAAACACTGATATAATTACAACTAAAATTAATTAAATAAAACCTAATTTAATCTACGGGAAACAGATATAGGAAATGGGGATCTTAAAAACTACGGGAAACAAAATTAGTTATAGGGAAATCCTAAAATTAAATCTATACTAAAATACGGGGAACAGAATCAGGTATCGGGAAACCTAAATACTAAAAATTAAGAAAATAAATGCTAAATTAAATTAAAAATCAAAATTAAATTCTAATTAAGTTAATTTGAAAAATAAAAAAAACTAGAATAAAAACGGAGGTCGTTTGAATGCAAAACGAAAAGAAACGGTAAAACGCACTCGATAAAACGGGTCTAAGACTGAATTTTATGAAAAATTAGACCTATACTAAATATTATATTTTTCCTAGACACAAAATGACAAAAGAAAATTTTATAAAAAAGAAAAATATTTTTTTATTAATTTTTGGATTTTTTATGAATTTTTAAAGATTAATAACTAATTAAAACTAAGAAAATAGAAAAAGACAAAAAATAAAAGTTATAAAAATTCTGAAAAAATAAAACTAAATAAAGAAAAATCTTACAATTCTAAAAATATAAAAATGCCTAAAAGTTATTAATTATATAAAAAGTAATTAAACTTATTAATTTTAAACCTAATTTAATAAAATAAGACTAACTGAAGTTAACCCTAGGGACTAACGATGCTAAGGACACAAGGACTAACAAAGTAACAGCACAATTAACCTAAGGACTAACTAAAGGTAACTATAAAATTGGAATTTACCTAAATGGTCCCTGCACACCAACCCGATTACAAAGCAAGTCCAAAGTGCTTATTATCAAAAAGTCAAAGAAGGAAAGTTATAGAGGGGCTTTAGCTTATCATTTTCTAAAAAAAAGGGCAAGTGTTGATTTCCACTAGATAAGCCAGAAAAGTGAGCTTTTTGACTGACAGAAGCTTAATAAGCTTATAAGCTTATTTTTCTTTCTTTTGGGGATTTAAGCCAACTAAATAAGCTAAAACTTATGGGGAACAGATAAATAGGCTAGGGGATTCTTAAATAAGCTAAAGTAACCTATAATAAGCCCTAAAATAAGCTGGTCTATATTAAAATAAGCTAAACAGTTTATAAAGGAAAAGAGAAATTTAGGGCTTTTAAGCCTGAATTAAACTAAGCTAAAGGGTGAATTAAGCTAAGAAAACTTGGGGATTTAAAGAGCAACTAATAAGCTATAAATAAAAGCTAAAATATCTAGGAGCTTAATACAAAATAAGCTAAATAAGGGAGGCTGAATGGTGGTGTCTAGCACCAGGGGAGGCAAGGCAGTGAGCTTAAGGGCTTATTTTGGCTTTGTGAAATAAGCACTCAAGGGCTTTTCACCTAAAACCAACCATAAACAGATTAAAAAGGGAGGCAAATGAGCTTATTTTCAAAGTTTGAGCCATTAGGGTTAAGAAAAAGTTGCTGATTTTGTGGCTTGAAATTAAGGGTTCACAAAGAAATGACATTTAGGTACTTTGACTTGGCTTGGTCAATTTGGTTATGACAGAGCAAGAGGCTCTTGAAAGGGGCTAGTTTATGACTAAATAAGCACACTAAAGGTGTGCTTAAGCTGTCTACACAGCTTAAGTGGTTTAGCACACTTTGTGGCTTATAAAACTTTGACAGAAAGCAAAGGAGCCTTAAAAACTTATTTTTACACTAAAAGTTGTGATTTGAATGGTCTAATAAACCCCACACACTCAGCCAAAGTTGGCTGAGTGTTTGTGACCCATACCAAACCAAATTTGACCCATTTTAAGACTAAACCAAACACTCCCTTAATATATAAATTTGGCTTCTTTTTAGCTTTTTAAAAGAAATAAAGGGGTAAAACAAGTTTATAAGCTGAGCTTAACAACTTTTACACGTTTTTTATATAAGTTTAAACAGATTCAAAGTCTTAAATAAGACTTTGCACTTTTGACAATAGCAATTTCACAAAAAAACTCTTAACTTGTATTAAAGCTGGAAATATTACAACATAAACTTAAAATAAACTGAATACAACATTTTCAAAGTAAACTTAACTATTTTTATACTAAGGAAAGTAAAAACAGGGGTGTTTTTTTCTCGGCTTGTTCTCTTCTCTTTTATAGAAGCTCAAAGCCTTCTCTTGGTCTTCTCAATGTGTTAGTTGTGTGTGTAGAAAGTCTTCGGCAATCGCTAGCCTTCATTATTCTTCTCTTAATCTCAGCCGATTGATGGGGTTCTTCGGGGTTGTGTGATTGTCAACAGGCAATGGGTTAGATGGTAATGGGTTGTGGGAAATGGTATATGGGGAGAGCTGGGAAGTGTATAGGAAGGTGTCTTGGCTAGAAATACCATGGGAGAGGGGTTTAGTTTTGGCGGGTACAGCGGGTTCGAGTACAGGGGTTGGTTGCAGGATTTAAACGGAAGATGGGAAGAGGCAAGAGTGCCCCCCCTTCTTTCTTCATCTTTTCATTGGTTCTAATGAAATAAAAAAACAGTTATAAGTAAAGTTTTGAAAGTGTCAGCTTTGTGCCCTTGTGTTTTTTAATAAGAGAAATTAAAGAAGGGTTGATTTGGGAATTGCAAAAATGGTCCTGCTGTTTATTTTTTTTTTTTTTTTTAATTAAAGAGAAATAGAAAACTTTTAAAACAAATTGGCCTGCCAGCTTTGGTCCCTGGATGCTTTTTGCCTCTTTGTGTCTTTATAAATTAAGTTAAAATTAACTTTTTTTGGTCCTATCATGTGTTTAATAAATAAGGATATTGGATTGGGTTGGTGTATTGGGCCCATGGGTTTGGGTCTTTGTCATTAAGTGGCGTTGTCAAGCCCAATAAGCTTTGAAGTGTGTTTTTTGTGTGTACAATGAGCTGAGTCTTGGCTGTAACTGGGCTAGGGATTGGGCCTTCATTGAAGATGATTGAGAAGCAAGCTGGGATAAGAAAGTGATGAGTCTCTCAGTAGCAGTGAGCATATTTTTGGAAACTATGGACTATAATGGAAGTGAGAAGGGTTTGGGTATTGGCTAACCACCACACAACAAATGGTCATCAGTTCACCATGTCTAACAGACATCAAGAACTGGCTAGTCCAAGGCAAACGGCTTTGGTAAAGACTTCTCAAATCCGTTGATGGTTGACAGTTTACCAAAAACTGTATGGTAATCAACTCACCATGTTTTTAAAACAAAGAGTTGGCTACTCCAGAGCAAATGGCTACTGGTAAAGAGATCTCAAATCCGTTGATAGCTAATAGTTTGCTAAAAACTATAAGGTTATCAATGCACCTTGTTATTGTAATGAAGTATTGACTAGTCCATAGCAAATGGCTCATGGTAAAGACATATCAAATCCGTTGATGGTTGGTAGTTTGCCAAAAACTACAAAGCCAACTTAGTTGGATGTTGTTGTGGAGCTGTGATGCAGAGTGGATGAGATGCTGTTAAAGGTTAAAAGCCAAAGTATGACCTGTCTTCAAATCAACAACAAACAGATCATCATTAAAGAGAAGCTAATGATTAAAGAGAAGTGTTTGGATATAATCCTCAAAAGCTCAAATTGAAGAAAACTGAAGAAACTTGAAGTTAACAAGTGAAGTTCAAGTTTAGGGGAGGATTGTTAGGACTTTTGTATAACAGACTTAATTTTGTTAGTGTATTATAGTTAGTTCTGCTAGTTACATAGTTAGTACTGGTAGAAGGATTATCATAGTTAGTATTGGTAGTGTTAAATAGTTAATACTGCTTATGTAATAGTTAAGTCTACATACGTAGAAGTTAGTTAGAGTTAAAGATATGCATGAGATATCTTAGGAAAGGATATGCATTATCTTTATACGCGTTTTGTAAAGCCCATTAGGGTTTCTTTAGTCTATAAAAGGAACCCTAGGCATAGTTAGTAGATATTAGTTCTACACAAATCATAGAGATCGAATAGTAATCATAGTTTGTAATCTGTAACCTAGGCAGATTCAAAGTTTAATATAAAAGTTCTTTTGTGATATTCAATATTGTTCTTCTTAGCATTATTGATTAGATTCCGCATAATCAATAGTGTCTACTCAGTGTTTCATTATTGTTGCTTTAGAATTATCTAAAGGAGCAAACTCTTTGCAAGCTAAAGGTTAAGATCTATTCAGTAAATCGATCCAACATATTGAAATCTCGAGTCGGATACTCGGGGAGTGAAGTAGGGCGAAGAGGATCTTCGTAGCCGAACCACTATAAATCTTGGTGTTGTAGTTTGATTGTTCTATCTCTTATCTCTTATTTACACTTTATACTTATTGTTTATATTGTTATTGTATTGCAAGTAGTTAGATATATTGGTTGTTCATATCGTTGGTTGATCTAGCCTATAGTCGAATCTAGCATTTTTACAAGCAAAGTTTTAAAATGCTAATTAACTGGTAAACTATTCAACCTTCCTTCTAGTTTCCAAAATTGGTATCAGAGTCGAGGTCACTCAAGATTTTTAAAATATATTGTATTTTAAAGCTTGGTTCGATCTATGGATTCTGACAAATATCTTGAAAGGCAATCTATGCAAAGACTACCACTTTTTGAAAGCGATGGTTTTATTTATTAAAAAAATAGATTTGAAACATATGTGAAATAAAAAGATCTTGATCTTTGGCATGTTATTATTAACGGTGATTTTCAACCTATTCAAAACAATCTAAAAACCAAACTAGATGAGGTTGTCCCTTTTGAAAAAAAAAATGATGACCTTAAAAAAAGACTTACGGAAAATAACAAAGCTAAAATGGTTATTTACAACGCTTTGCCTAAAAAAGAATATGAAAAAATTTTCCTGTGTAATACAACAAAAGAAATTTGGAAAACTCTGTTAATCACCCATCAAGGTAATAGCCAAGTCAAAGATAACAAGATTGACCTTTTGGTACAACAATATGAAGAATTCGTCATTTCCGAAGATGAATCATTCAATAGTGATTTTGCTAGATTTAATACTATTATTACTAGTTTAAAAGCTCTTGATGAAGGTTACTCTAGCAAGAACTATGTTAGGAAGTTTCTTAGAGCTCTACATCCTAAATGGAGAGCAAAGTTTATGGCAATCGAAGAGTCGAAAGACTTGACATCACTTTTACTTGATGAACTCATCGGGAACCTGAAAGTTCACGAGATGATCATCAAGAAAGATTCTGAAATAGTCAAAGCTAAAGGAAAAAGAAAATCTCTTGCTTTAAATGCTAAGAAGGAATCTAGTGATGAAGAAAGTTTAACTTCCGGAAGTGAAGACAAAGAATATGCCATTGTGGTTACAGACTTCAAGAAGTTCTTCAAGAGAAGAGGTAGGTGCGTGAGACAACCAAGGAACGGAAAAAAGTCATTCCAAATAAGCCGAGATGACAAGAACGGAAAAATTGATAGGAAGTGTTTTAGATGCGGAGACCCAAATCATCTTATTGGAGAATGTCCAAAACCACCGAATGACAAGAACCAAAGGGCTTTCATCGGAGGTTCCTGGAGTGATAGCGGTGAAGAAGATGATGAAAAGGCTATAGACGAATCGTGTCTCATGGCTCAAGCATCTAGCGAGGTACATTCTGAATCCTCTTATTTTAGCGATGAGAATTCTTAGGTAGATGATATTACTTTTGATATTGAATATTATAAGTTCCGCAAAATGAGCTTAAAAATAATCTTTAAGAACAAACATTTAAAAAATGTTAGAAACAAGTTAGAAAATGAAATTAGTGAGTTAAAAGAAAAGTTGTCCAAACTCGAGAAAAACAAGGGAGTTAATCTTGAATGTACAACATATCAAACACTGAGAATTGACAACGAAAAACTAAAAGTGGAATCTCTAAAGCTAACTCAATTTCAAAAGAGTACACGCTCTCTAAATGAAATGCTTAGCATTTAAAAACCCTTTGGAGATAAATCGGGTCTTGGGTTTTACTCATTTGAAGCATTAACAAGCAGAACTAAGGAAACAAAATTTATGAAATCTCAAAATAAAACGTCCTCTGGTGGCGGTCCTCTAAATGCTAAGGGCGGGGCGCATAATGCACAGATGGCCCGCAAAGCAATTCAGGGACCACCTGTCTGTTCGTTAGAAAATGAAAAATCTGTTTCATTTTAAAAATCTATTTTGGGTCCTAGACAAAAACATATAATGGTAAATAATGTTAAAGTTCTAGTTGCTAGGTTTTATAAACCATCATTAAAACCCGGAGTGGGATTTTCTAAACCAAACTTTAGGTCAAAAACTCCACTTCCTAGAAGAGTTAATAATTCTTATCCTTGTTCTAAAACACCGCAACCAAAAAGAAATGTTGGTCGACAAAACCGACCTCATGGATTTCCTGTAACTTGGAATAACTTCCAATCTCAAAGTTACATGCCATGGGGGATGTGTCCTCCATTTCCACATCCTAATCAAATGCAACAAATGAAAGGGATGTTTAGTACTAACAACTTTGAACCCATAAGATATTAGGGACCAAATGTTTGAATTATTGTGTTATATAAATAGATATGCCTTGGAGTTGACTTGGAACCCGATGAGTGGATAAAAGATAGCGGATGCTCTAAACACATGACGAATAATCAAAAGCACTTCTCAACCTGCAAGGCATGCAATGGAGGTAACATTGTTTTTGGTAGTTATCTACGTGGTAACATCATTGGCAAAGGTACGATCTCTCATGGCTTACTTAAATCTGCAAATGTAGAGCATGTAGATAATTTAGGATTCAATTTGCTAAGTGTGTGTCAAATATGTGATAGTAAGTGTAAGGTTATATTTTTTGAAAATGATAGAAAAATTCTAAAGGATGGTAAGGTCATAGGTAGAGGTATTAGAAAAAGAGGCTTATATGTGATGAAATTAGGAAAGAAGCCTGAAGACAAAATCTGTCATGCAATGATTGATGATAACTCCACTTTATCGCATAGGAGATTAGGTCACACTAATATGCATCTAATTCAATCATTAGCATCTAAGGAACTAGTTAGAAATTTTCCTAAGCTTAAGTTTGATCAACATTTTTGTGAGGCTTGCAAAATTAGAAAACAAGCTCACGCTAGTCACAAAGCTAAGCATTTATTTTCAACGACTAGATGCTTAGAACTTCTCCATATGGATCTCTTTGGTCCATTGATAAGTGTAAATTATACATATCCGTTTGTACCTAAAATAACTCGATTAAACCCAAAACAGAATAAGCTCAACGGCTAATAAAAAATATTGGGTTTATTGATAGTTTTTGCATTGTTTACTCTTGCTATACTTTGCGTATAATCTTCTATGTCACCTAATCTTGTTGCTTCGTTTTTCCACTTGCTATATTTTCGATCTTATTTTCGAGCTTATTCCCTAGCTTTTTAGCTTCTTTCGAGCTTATTTAGAAGCTTTTAGGGTAGCTTATTGATCTTTAAGTGGTCCCAAACCGGTTTAGACAAAGGTGGGAACATAGAATCCACCATTTTATGATATTGTACCATTAGTTTTGTTGCCTTTTCTTTAGAAGACAACAGTGGTCCACACTTGAAAAATGACACGAGCGGAAACATGTATGTTTAGGCTAAGCGAAATATGCAGGAAATGTTCAAGCAAAATATGTATGTTTAAGTTGTAAGCGAAATATGTATGTTTAAGTTGTAAGCGAAATATGCAGGTTCAAGTCCAAGCGAAATATTACATTTAGTAAAAAGAAACTCTGCCAAATTTCTTATAACTCAAGCGGAATATGTTTATCAAGTGAAACATGCAAGACTAAGTTCAAGCGAAATAAGTTAAATTCGAAGCGAAACATGCAGTGTTGAAATCAAGCGAAATATGCAAGATTAAGGTCAAGCGAAATAAGTTTTCATTTCAAGTGAAATATGAAATAGACCAAGCGAAACATGCATTTCATTTTTCAAGAGAAATATGTATTGATCAAGCGAAATGTGCAGTTTTCTAAATAGCGAAATATGCAAATTCTTCAATCAAAATATGCAAAAAAAAATTCAAGCGAAATATGTCAATTAACATTCACAGTTTTCTATTGATTTTATAAAATCCCGCGAAAGACACAACTCTTTTCTCGGTTTTAATCATAGACTTGTAAAATCCCATGAACGTTTATTGCTTTCAATTTACCACAACTTCAATCACAACATATCTACTTAAGATCCTACAAATCATTTTCACTTCATAATTTTCAGTAAAATGGAAACAAAAGATACTTTATCTTCGTGTTCTAATTCGGAAGAACAACAAATGCAACAAATTCAAGACAAAGCAAAAGAAAGTTGCATGGTATCTTTTTGACAACTTCATTCACACCTCAAGATTCTTTTAAACAACAACTTAAATGGAACTCGAACCGAGTCTGGATTCAAATGCGCATTTGGGACACTCTTTGGTCAAGGTATAGAGACTTCCATAGGCACAATGTTCCTGAACGTGGACCAACTTGAAAAACAACTTGACAAAGAAGAATTTCAAGAGATTGGATCCATGGCTACTTTTAAAGTACTCGAGACACAGTTTCAGATTTTCATCAAGTCACGGATGTATATGGATGATGAATATGTTGTAATGACACGCAACTACTTTCTACAATACACTCAACTCGAGATTCCAGAATTCTGTGACACACCGATCCAACACATGGAATCTGTAAAGAAGTCGATTGATGAAATAAACCTGCATAAAAGAGAGTATGACATTAGGGTGAATGAGAGACAGATTCAGACAACCGAGGGAAAGGTTGATACGGGAAAAGCAATGGATGCTAGTTTGGTTAACACAGAAAGCATTGGGACAGAATCAAAAGAGCAGGATACAAGCAGCATATTAGGGAATGATGCACATGCTGATGATGCAGATATCAGACCCATATATGATGAAGAGCCAATGACTGAGGTACACATAACTGCTAAAATCAATATCTTTGCTACTGGACAACAATATACTAAGCAACATGAATTCAATAATGAAGGAGAGGTTGACCAGAATGCTGAACAATGTCATGACACATGTCCTTTGCCTGCTACATTAACTGATAACCAGACAACTGAACTCTCAAATCAATCTCTTGAATCTGAAAATATTCGTCTCAAAAAGACCGTTGCCCAATTTCAAAAATATTTTTTAAGAATGGAAGCACATTGTGTTAATCTTGAACTTAAATATCAAAATCAAGCTTTAAAAGAAGGGCAACATGGTCAATTTTTGAAAGTAAAAAGTAATGAAGCCAAGGTTAAACATGACATAAAGTGGCTAAGTTACTCAAGGAAAATAAGACTTTGAAAAGGCATTACAAAGAAATGTTTGATTCTATCAAGACAACGAGAGCTAAGAACATAGAACACACAACTTCTTTGATTGCAAATAATGATAAATTCAAAGCTCAACTTCAGGAAAAAGGGTTTGCAATTGCAGCATTAAAAAATAAGTTAAGGAAATTAAAAGGAAATAGTGTGAATACTAAGTTTGAAAAATCATCAATCTTAGGGAAACTGGTTTTACAACCACGTAGAAACCAATCCGTTGTTAGACAACCGACTGTGTTTAAGTCTGAATGACCTAGATTTTCAAAGCAACGGTTTGCCTCCCAAGTTGATGTCAATAACGATTTGTCAAAACCAGTCACTACACATTATTTGCCTAAGGAAAGAGAATCTGCTGTTGCAAAACCTCATCACATGATTGCACCTGGCTCATCTAGGTATAGCTCAAATGACATGGTTCATAAACACTACCTAGAGGAAGCTAAGAAAAAGACACAAGAAAGCAGTAGGAATTCATAACCTAGTGTGATGCCTTCTGCTAGATCACAAAGCACAACTAATGGTAGCAAACCAAAACCTAGGATCAATAACCAAAAGTCTAGGAATTGGCCTGCATCTAAGAGTAGTTGCGTCACGACAAAGACTGTGCCCATAGCAGAACACTCTAGGAATTCTAGAAGTTTTTCTGACTCCAAACATTTTGTTTGCTCGACATGCCAGAAATGTGTCTTTAATGCAAATCATGATTCTTGTGTAACAAAATTCCTGAATGAAGTCAACTTACGTGCAAAGGTTCCATCCCATAAGACAACAACGAGATACAAACCCGTAGAGCAAAAAAGTTTTGCAAAGAAACCAGAAAGACAAATCTTAATAGGATATAGGTTTTCAATCAAAAAGACTTCCGTTATGCATGAGAAAACAATAACTCCTAGATCTTGTATTAGGTGGAAACCGACGGGTAAAATTTTTAGGACAGTTGGTCTTAAGTGGATTCCTACTGGAAAGATATTCACCTCTAGCACAACTAAGGTTGACAGTGAACCCACAAATGGTTCAAATGACGATATCACTAACCAGTATGAATGCAAACAAACTCTTGATGTCAGTGCAGGTACACTTAACATACATGCAGGTACATCTTTAAATCCTACAAAGGAAGGACTCCGAGTTTGGTTGCTGAAAAGACTGATATTTGAGAAACCAGGGCTTCAAGGAATTTTCATCTGATGAATAAGCAATGACTTCTGATCATAACAGTTCAGAACTCAAAATTCACAACCACAGCAATGAACTGTCAAGTTCAAAGCTGGTTCCAAAAGTTGTTCCTCCAGCAGACAAGACAGCTACATCACGACAAGAGTTGGAATTACTATTTCACCATCACATAACAATGCTGAGGTCAACATGTAAATATTTTTTATAAAACCAAATACAAAAATATAAAATTTCAAAAAGAAAATATAAAATCAAAAAATCAGAAAATGTTTCAAAATATAATCTTCTCGACATGTCTCTTAGAATCGATAACATTTACGTACCTAGAAGTGTTGATTAACATCAACACGGACGTGTAAATGAAGTTCGAACAGGAGTTTCAAATGTTTTCAAAACATGCCATTTCTAATTTTCTTGATAACTTGTAATCACTCTCAGATTGCAACTCGGACCCGAACGACAAAGGAGAGTGTACGCATAAGTGCGCTTATCCTTAGCGTTATAAGAGAAGTCTTCTAACATTTGGTTTTTCAAAAAGTTGAACAAAATTTTTCAAAAATTTCTCAATGACAGTTCAAAATCTTTCAAAATTGTATGTTCAACACTCCATCCCTCATATTGTTTTACAAGACAATTATTCTACATTTGGTGTCACTTTTTAAATGAGTCAAAGTTTGAGGGGGAGTTTTTCTGAAAAACAACGTTTTAATGATTGTTGGATACATCATAACATGACAATTCTTATGTATTCAACACATTATAAAAGGTCTTAATAACATCTATGGAATAATAATGACTATTAAATAGATTGATTGTTATAAGATGATTAGGTGGGAGCATAATTTTTCATGAATTCTTTAATGACAATTCATAATCTTTCAAAATTGTGTGCTCAACAATACTAACCCTCAATTTTATATTCATTTTACAACTTGGTACCTACTCCTTTAACATTGGGTTTTTCTTCAAGAAAATTGACATGCATATTTACTTCTACTCTTTTCGTTACTAAATTATAAACCCTATAGGCTTTGCTATTTAGTGAGGTAACAACTAGAAACCCGCTCAATCAGATGTTTCCATCAAACTTGCCAAGCACACTAGAGTATCTAAAATTGTAACAGACACCCAAAGGTCTTATGTAGCTAATAATATTGTTGTGGCCAAACAAAAGCTCTATAAAAGGGGGGGGGGGGGGGGGGAGTTTTTGTTTTAAGGTTAGTCACTCTTACCCTATTAAAATTATAGCAAGACGTACTATGCTTTTCTCCTGCCAAAAAGTAGTTAGGTAAGAATAGTCTGCTAGCATAGTTATAGCTAGCCTCAATCATGGGTCCTTGTTCATTCTTTTAGCAACTCCATTTATGATGTGGAGTTTGGCATTGCTTATACTTTTTTTTTATTCCTTGTTTCCCACAAAATTCAGGCATTTTCTCTATTCTTAAATTCATTGCCATTATACTGATCTAATGATTTTCACTTCTATGACTAAAGCTGGTTTTCAATCTGCCTAAATGATGTTATAAGAATGTCCACTAGTTTCATCCTTAGTAGCCAAGAAGAATACCCAACTAAACCTGGTACAATCATCAGTAATTACAGGCAGTAAACTGCCATGGATCGCTAATTCTTGGTTATAGATGTAGGACAAAAAAGATCCATATGCAAGGTTGTTGTAATGGCCTTAGTGAGTTTAGTCTTTCTATATTTGGCCTTGTAGAGGGCGGCCTGTGTTTGGCTTACTTTGTATGGGCAGCAACACATGTATGGTCATTTTCTTGTGAAACTTGGAAGGTAGACTCTTACAGGTTAATGTTTTCCGTTCCATGTTTGTTTAGGTTTTTAAAATTGATATGACCTAACCTTCTGTGCCACAATTTAGATTCATCAGATGTGGCTTTAGCAATCAAACAGGCAAAACCTTTTGCAGGAGTATGGTATGTTATTCATATCAAACATGCGACATATTGTGATGTCTAGCCCCCCCAGGTACCTTTAGAAGTATCTGGATTTTCATCAGTTCAGTTAAAGTCAGAAGACACAACAAGACATTCAGTTTCAGTAAAAAGAACCTTGTGCTGCTTATCACATATTTATGATATTGAGAAGAAGTTAAAATGCCCTAGTTCTTTTACAAAAGACACACTATCAAAATCTAAATTACCAAATCTTATTTTTCCTTTACCAGATATGTAGCCTTTGCTACCTCCAAAAGTAACAGATCCCCCATTGAATTCTTCAAAATCCTCCAGTTGATCCTTGTTACCTGTCATGTGCCCTGAGCATCCACTATCAAATATACCTCTATCTACCATGTTCTTCAATGGATGATCCTGCACATGAAAAAGAGAAATTAGTTTCTCTTAGGGACCCAGTCCTTTTCAGGCTTGGGTCTGCCTTGTGGACCTTTAGCATTCACAGTTCTAATAAAAGTTGGTCCACTATCACAATTGGAGTTTGGTTTAGAGTTCCTCCAATTATAACCTGCTGAGGTCTTAACAGCAGATCCCCAATTTCCCTTTACAGCATGAAAATGAGACATTTGTGTTGTAGTTTTTGCAAAGGGTCTTCTTACAGATGAATATGATTTGGAAAAATAACTTATTTGAATAAATTGATTCACCTGTGGTCTTTTAGGACTAAAGCTGTTTGAGGTTCTGGTAGGTACTGGCTGTCTAAATCTAACAGTATTAACATTAGTATTAACAGTATTAACTCTAGGCCTAACAGAATTAATATTTGTCCTACCAGTATTAATATTAGCCCTAACAGAATTAATGTTTGGCCTACCAGTATTAAGTTGTACTGGTCTAGGAACAAATTAATTAGCATGATTAACCCTGTTTGCATTAGTCCATACTGGTTTTGCCACCCCATTACCAGTATTAAAAACCCTTTGTTTCGTAAACTCAACCTCTCTTGCCATTTTCTTTTCATAATAGTCATAATCTTTGATCAAATAACTTAGGCTGCCACAAACAAAACATTTCTTCTTTGCGAAAGAGTAATCTTCTCCTAGTTCTCTTTCCATAATACCATTCCAATTATTAACTTTAGATGTTTCTTGATCTTTGATTGGTTGTCTAGGAGATTTTATGTGTGAAACACAAGTAGGTTCAACCTCTTTTGATTTTGGATCAGACACACCTTTTTCATTTGTTGTTATAGGTGAAGACACATACACTTCTAGAGGAACACTTGAAATCTCAGATTCAGAACCAACAGAATGTACAGAGGAAGTTCCAATAGATCCTGCACTGTCATTAGATTGACAGGTAGAAAATTCACTGGATCTATCATCTGATACATTTGGTTCAGGTTCTTGGGGTCCCTTTTTACCATAAACATATAAAGACTTATCAATTTCTTCTTGTGGTGTAGGAGTATAATCCCCACTCAAGGGATGTGGAACACCTTTAAAATCATTAGTTTTTGTAAATCTATTGTACAAAGGTTTACCAACTAAATCCTCTTTTGAACAATTAAAAACAAAAAAATTCATTTATTCCTCATAACTTAGAACTTCATTGTTTGATTGTATTTCATACCCTAAGCCAAGTTTACTATTTGAACTCATGCCAGAATTAATTAATCTCCAAAGACCAAGTTACTATTTAACTCTGCCAAATTGAATTAATCTCCAAAGATTCTTGGAAGAATCTTTGCATAGAATCTAAGGGTTTTCTGCAATTGTTCCTTCTTCTTTTACAAGCTTTCTTCCTATTCTCCTATAAAATTTAAGCTTTAAGCTTATTCAAGATAAGAATATCATTTTCCTTAATGTAAGCATATCATTAATAGAGAAGTGTTTCTGTGTTATTTGAAAAGTAACAAGTTGAGCTTCTAGTTTCCTTAACTCATAACTAAAGGCAAGTAATTGATGGCTTCTTGATCACCTAACTAATTTAATTGTTACAACACACAGTGTTTTAAGGATTGTATGAATCAATGCAAGTTTTAGAACACAAAGATACCTCACTAATTAAGCTGATAGCCATGAAGATGCATGATTTGTCCTCTTCAAGAACATCAGTTGTTCCTCCCCCATTGACGATCCCATATCCATTGTCACAAGCCCATCGATTCTTCTCGTTGCTTTCTTTCAGCTTCTTGATGTTGATAAAATGAGTCTCTCTTCTTCTTTCCATCATTGTCCCTTTGTTGTACATTCCCTAGCAAAGTGGACCATGTTGTGACAATTGAAGCACTTCAACTTCTTTTTTGTTAAAGCAAGATGTTTTTTCCATCCATACGAACTCTCCTTCCTGTTTTCTTATAGAACTCTTAATCATTCGAATAGCAATCATTGCTATCTGCCAGTTTATGTCCATCTCTTCAATGTCCAAATCATCAATTTATTCCAGATCTTCATGAAGCAAATCCCAATCTTCTGATTGTTTGGCAAAGAGAGAATAAATAACTTCATCAGCAAAACTAGCAATAGCTTCTTTTTCAGGAACATTGGTTGAAGAAGTAGAAGGAGTGCAAGTACTGTAGGCACCAGTAAAACCAGACTTAACCTTATTAGTACTGCTTTTGCTTTGTGAAACAAAAGCAACATTTTGAGCACTTGAAGATGTTTTTCAGGCTACGCTTGGATTATCCTGTCTCAAGATCTAAGGTTATTGTACAAATCAATAATAGGATATGATGTTTCAACTATCTTGTTATTTCTCATAGTCCATTGCCAGATTGGACCATTACAGGGGGCACAAGATAAGAGAAAACTTATGATTTAGCATCCTCCTATGAATACTTTCAGACCATGAGCTTTTTTCCAACTGAGAAAGTAATTGTTTGGAATCTGTCAAATATCCCTTTTCTAACCCCTCTGAACTGGATATTTAAATGCTGTCAAACTGTTGTTTGAAAACAGCCTTCTGCATTTTCTTTTGAATTGCATTACCAACCAAACTAGTTCTAGATGCTTCCCAGATCCTCTTTGCTCATCCATAGTCCTTGAAATCTTCACATATGCTCCCTTGGGAATGGCCAACACAGCAAGAATTCTTAACCTTTCTTTCCTTTTAAACAGCTTGAATTTCTATAGCAGTTAGAGGTGAAAGTATTTGAACAATTCCATCCTTTCCAGTTGAAATTCTCTTCTTGGAATTTCCATTATGAATTACCTTCCAAACATCAATGTCAATGTACTCAAGGTAATGCTCCATCTCCAAAGCCCATATATCCATACACTCCTTCTCAGATTGGGAGTTTGATATTTTAGATAGCAAGTGGGTTTTGAGGAAACGCCTGTTGTTTTTGTTTAGGTGCAGCATCTGATGCATCTTCATGGTTTGATTCTTCATCATCACTGAGATGTTGTGAGAACTCATCATTAGCAGGTTGAGACATTGTTTGTTTGTGATCTTGTGATTCTTCTTATTCAGAGTCCCTCTATTGGCTCTGATACCACTTGTACTGTCCTGTTCGTCTTGGATCTATATACCTATGTTTAAACAATAGCTAACTTGAATAAATCCAACATCAACAATGTAAAGATACCTGACTATGGAATATCAAGTGTAATGCGAAAATCTTAACACAAGATATAAGGAAGAACATAATAATAATTTTGCTATTGATTTCATATTAAGCTTCTTCATGCTGTTATCTATTACACATATAATAAAACTCCTATGCCATAGGTTCCTTTATACACCTTAAGGAAACCTAATGGCTTTACCAAACGTGTAAAAGAAATGCATAGACCTTTCCGAAATAATATCTCATAAGAAATCTCTAAATAACTATACTATACTGTTAGATAAACAGACGTAACTAAATATCGACCAGTACTAACTATAGTACACCTATTACTACCAGTACTAACTTTAAGTACTGCCAGACTTAACTTAGTACTGTCAGTATTAACGTAGTAACTGCCAAAACTAACTAAATACAACTAGACTTAAAACTCTTAACCTACCAGTATTAAGTTCTTTTACCATCTGAGATCAACAATTACTATTCTGACAACTAATACGCAGTATCCATCAAGGAAGATACGGCGTATCTGTGCCTGCACTCACCAAAGACCACGAAGGAAACAAGACCAATACGCCGTATCCAGAGAAGGCAATACGCCGTATTCAAGCTATATGAAAATAAAATATTCTGAAAGAATACAAACGTGGGTCCCTACTCACAAGAAACCCTCGATACGGCCGGTATCTAAGACTTTGGATACTCCCGTATCGACCATATTCAAGACCCCTATAAATACAAAACTCAAAAATGAGATTTAAGTGTGCTAAATCATATTCTCGATACCTAAACCATAAAAGTCGATTTTTAGAGGAGAAGAAGATCATAAGAGGTCAAGAAACGTGATTGATTCCATAGGAGACAACGTGTAATTTCTTATACTCTTGTAATCGTTCAGTTTTTGGTATCATTCGTTAACTCGTTAGTTTACCTTGCTAAAATAATTACATTTTGTTATTAATATGACGTTTAAAGCTAATACCTCCAGGTATTTAGAGGAAGAATTTGAGGAAGAAGAAGAACCTCAAGAAGAAGAAGATGATATGGAAGTAGACATTGAGGAAGATGAGAATGAGCCGGAGTTGAAATTTCCTTATGAAGAGGCGGATCCTCTTAACTGTAGGTCCTTGGTCTTGGATCTATATAGCCTTTGTAAGACAATAGCTAACTTGAATAAATCCGAATCAACTATGTGAGAGACACTGACTATGAATATCAAGTGTTAATGCGGAATCTTAACACAAGATTTAAGAAGAACAATAATACTAACTTTGCTATTGATTTCTATTAAGATTCAATGCTTCTATATCATATATATGAAACTCTATGCCGTAGGGTTCCTTTTATACACCAAGGAAACCCTAATGGGCTTTACAAACGTGTAAAAGAATAATGCATATCCTTTCCTAAGATATCTCTAAGATAACTATTACTATTCTGTTATATAAACAGACTTAACTAAATACGACCAGTACTAACTATAGTACTGCTATTCTACCAGTACTAACTTTAGTACTGCCAGACTTAACTTAGTACTGTCAGTATTAACTTAGTACTGCCAAAACTAACTAATACTACTAGACTTAACTCTTATACTACCAGTATTAAGTCTTTTACAATCTATTTCCTAACAATTACTATTCTGACAACTAATACGCAGCATCCATCAAGGAAGATACGGCGTATCCGTGCCTGCACTCACCAAAGACCACGAAGGAAACAAGATCCAATACGCCATATCCAGAAGAAGGCAATACGCCGTATTCAAGCTATATGGAAATAAAATATTCTGAAAGATATCAAACGTGGTCCCTACTCCAAGAAACCCTCGATACGCCGTATCTAAGACTTTGGATACGCCGTATCGACCATATTCTAGACCCTATAAATAGAAAACTAAAAAATGAGTTTTAAGTGTGCTAAATCATATTCTCGATACCTAAACCATAAAAGTCGATTTTTAGAGGAGAAGAAGATCATAAGAGGTCAAGAAACGTGATTGATTCCATAGGAGACAACGTGTAATTTCTTATACTCTTGTAATCGTTCAGTTTTTGGTATCATTCGTTAACTCGGTTAGTTTACCTTGGCTAAATCATTACTTTTGTATTAATTATGACGTTTGAAGGCTAATACCTTCAGGTATTAGCCATTATTATAAAGATATTAATGTTTGATTTATTTATCTTGATTTCTTAATTTATCATTGATTGCTTGTTTATGTTTATTAATATACTTGTTTACGTGCTTTTGTATGCGACATATCATTCAACTGGATCCAATAATACGAACCAAGTAATCTAGATGCCGGGATAGATCTCCATATAGTGATTTATACATCTAGACCAATAGAATCACAATTAACGGCCTGTTTTTGCCCTTAGATTGTGAGCTTAGTTGGACCATAAGGTGACCTTGGTATCAACGAGTACATTCTCGATTAATTGGTAAAGACTTGGTTAGTGGACTACTAGTGTATGAATCGCCATTAAGCAGTAAGTGGGTAAAGTCTCTATGAGCTAGGGTTTAACAAGATCACCATTGCTTTATCCCTAAGATAGATTATAATAAGCAAATAAGGATGCTTTATGCCGATGCGTTTAATTGTGACAGAATTCTAAATGTCTAGGTCTTGGGAAGAAGTAACACCTAAGTCTTAAGAATGATATGCCACCTCGAGATAAGTAATCATTGCACCAATAAACAAACCAACGTTCTGATTGGATTAATAATGGTTAATACAGTTTTCTTATATTTGTCTATACCCCTCTTTTATCTTTTGTTAATTTGCTTGCGCGTGTTTTAGTGTCTTGAATTGGTTTTAGTCACCACCAAACCCGTACCAGTCTCTCAGACTGAAAAACCCCCTTATCCGTTAGATTTAGGATTAACATAGGTTTAGCATAGATTAGACTAGCTTAGATTAGAAAAACCAAAGTATTAATAAATTAAAAGTGTTTCTCGCCCTTAGTGATCGACACCTTACTTACTACGAAACTCTCACCGACCGGGTACACTGCCCGTTAAATTGTTGTTTTTGGTTAAGTCGGTGAAATATAAATTTAAAACTTAAATCATAAAATTAACAACCACACGACGACACATCAAGTTTTTGGCGGCGTTGCCGGGGGTGAAAACTAATCTTGATTTTTATTTGATATTTTGGTTTTTAACATTATATTAGATTTAACCCTTAGGATTAGTATAGTTTAGAATAAGTTTATATTCCTGTCTGTTTGCTAATTATGTTTATGTAATACGGCGTATTCAGTTTACTGAATACGACGTATAAGTTATTTAACGGTTTTCTGCCCCAGTAAGTTTATTACAGGATGAACGACCCGAACATTACTATGGAAGAATACATCAGGCTCGAGGAAGAAAAAGCTCGAAAACATAGGAAAGTGTTTAACTGGGAAACTGCTAAGTATGGTAAGATCTGGTATGATGAAGACGTTCTTGACCTCAGATCCGTTGAAACCGAATTCCCAGCTATTGTCTTCAATGATAATTTGACATCAAATGAAACACCTTCTTGTGAACCCACGGTAAGTTCTCTTAACAATAATGAAATTGACTTTAGAATATCGTTTGACAAATCCGACGATGAAGATTACACGGTACTTTTTGACAAAAACTCGTTTTGTTATAAAATAATTTCTACCAATGATTTGAAAACGGATTCGGAAAATGATAATGAAAAAGTCAATATGCCTTTGTTTCCATCACCCGAGCCTACGGTCAGTTGTATTGATGATTTAGACTTCTTTAAAGATTTTGTGAATGAATTTCCAGTCATTGTTTACAATGATGCTCTAACATCTAAATCAGATTCCTCAACTGAACCCACTTTATGCCCTCAATGTATCGATGAATTTGATTTAAAAGATGAAACATCATTGTTCGAATATGATGGAGAGAAACAAAATGTTTTGTACTTTAATGAGCTATTCCCTTTCAACATAATTTATCCCGATGATCTAAAATCGGATAAAGGCGATGATGATAATGAAATCGATATGATACAATCTTCGGGGGGTAATGATAATACACAAGGTTCAAATAATCAGCTGGAAGAAAGTCACGATAAAATCAATAAAGTTTTCAAAATAAAAAGTTTTATCATGGAATTAGATGTGAATATCGTGGCTTGGAATTATTTTGTCAACGGGGTGCTATTCAATCTTATTAAGAATTTGTATGTGTCATTTGGCATTCCATTCGACCCTAAGCGGTGTTATAAGTATGGTGATTATGCAAGAATGTTATGGAGGCCAAGGTATGTTTTCTTTACTTTGTTAAAATTAGGGAAAATTGGTCTCCAAGAACGGATACGGTGTATTAGGTTAAAACCTATACGGCGTATCCACTATTTTAACTTGTGTTGACTAAGTCAACAAAATTCGCCAATACGGCGTATTAATCAAACACCAATACGGCGTATCGAGTTTGGGTATAAAAGTCTAATTGATATGCCAGATTGAGTTTCACTCGCACACTTTTCACTCTCACACAAAACTTTTTACTGCGAAAAACCTTAAAGGATCAAATGAATTTTATCTGTGTCTATATCTCTCTCGTCATCTTCACAAGGTAAGAAAGCCAAAACTCATCCCTATTTCTGTTTCAATTTTCAATATTAGATTAGGGTTGGTTTTGTTGATTAGGAGAACCATATGCTTAGGTTCCTTTACCGCCTTTAATGAGATAACTGATAGTGTTGTTTGATGTAATGGGTAGAAAGGGAAACCCCTTTTCGTTTTTAAACTGCAGAGCAATACGGCGTATCCACTCAAACGGATACGGCGTATTGACTCAATTTTACCTAATCTTAAACCTCAATGTGATGTATTCAGTAAAATGAATATGGCGTATTGATCTAAAAAGATCCTGCATTTTTTTCCCATACGCCGTATTGGTTTCTATCTATACGGCGTATTGACTAGACTGATCTTTATACGGGTTATCCATTTACGAATACGCCATATCCACCTTCAGAACTAAATTAATGATCTTTGTGCTAATCTCTTTGATTTTTACAGATATGGCTCTTCCACCAAGAGATTAGAGGCACCAGTACCTTAGGTATGAGGGATTGTAGTACACCGATGCGGATATAGCAGATTTTGAGACGAGGTTGGCTAGGATATACAAGAGAGAGGTGCATAGGGTTCAGGTATTCAATTTTAAGGGATTACCTAATTTGATAGCTGAGGGGTTGAGTACTAGGATGCTAATGGAGCACAAGGATGCTCATGGGCAAAGTGTGTTTACTAGCCGAGCCTGGAGGCGGCTATTTGATATTAGAGGCTTGTTGGTACATGAGCTCATTCTAGAGTTCTTCGATATGTTTAGGTTTGGAGAGGCAGTGCTTGATTTAAACACGGCTGGAGCTTTACAGTTTCAGATGGGTGGAGTTAGGAGGCGTATGAGCTGGAAAGAGTTTATTTTGGCCATGGGATTACTGTCAGCAGAGGAGATGCAGACTGCCGGTTTTGGTTTATATTGGGCTGAGAGCACGAGACAGATCCTAATAAGGGGGAACTGAGTGCTTACTGGATCGGGATCTCGTCTGTGGGGATTTTCTGGGTATACCCCCATCTTATACTCTTATCAGGGATCCTATGCTGAGGTTGTGCTACAGATTGATTGTATGTAGCATTGCTGGGAGGAGTTAGGCACCTGAGAAGGTGACTGTGACTTATTTATTTTATTTGAGAGGGATGGACGTTGGCTCAGTAAACGTACCTTATCTATTAGCTAGATATTTGAGATTATTTGCTATTGGGAGGAAGGAATAGGTGATGATAACTGGAGGCCAGTTTGTTGCTCGTTTAGCTGAGCATTTTGGTTTGCTTACTGAGGAGAGGCTCCAGGGGTTGATAGTGATTGTGCGAGACCTCCTTGTTATAGATATGACCGAGTTGGTAAGACTGCAGATATGCGTAGAGCTAGATGATACTTGGGCATGGGTACCCGCAGGACCTGCTAAGCAGGAGGGTGATGCTGAGGGAGTTGCTGAGGAGGCTCTGGTGGCATCAGGAGGTAGTGATGAGGATGAAGAGATGCCTCAGGTTATGCCACCACCGCCTAGGACTCAGGGTGAGAGGATTGCTCCATTAGAGGAGGAGGTTCATGGTATGCGTGAGGCACTTCAGGGTTAGAGAGAGGTACTGGATAGCATGGCTCGTGACTCTTCTAGATTCACAACATGGACTGTCACTAGCCTTTCACGGTTGATAGAGAGGGTCAGTATACCTTGCACGAGATATTCAGAGTCACCGGTAGAGTACCAGAGACGTACCAGGCAGAGGACCGGAGATGCCAGCACTTCCACAGCCCCGCAGCAGCCAGACCCATGATCCCTTTATCCCTTATCTTTTGTTTTTATCCTTTGTACATTTATATTATTCGTATCATGATGTACTTAAACTTAAAACTGCTTATCTTATGATGTATATATTATGGTAATATGATTTTGATTTGTTTGTGAATGATAGAAGTGTAACATTTCTCATTTTCGTGTCATTGTACGACTATATTAATGATCACTATTTATTTTAAGTCCGATACCGTTTTACTCTTAATATTTAATTTTGAGCTAAACCGCGCAAGACCTAGAAATAATCAATAATATATATAGAAAGTGACGTTCATCAATAAATTAAGGTTTACATCAACCAAGTTAAGGAATAATTATTTTGAGAATAATTATTGTACTTTGAGTATTTTATTTTTATTGGTCACTAAAGGGGTTACGTTTCGCGATAAAATACATTTGGACGCCAACCCCACCCCGGAAATACCTAGACATACCTGAGACTCAAACAAACACCACACTTTAAAAGCCTAAACACAAAACTTAATCAAGTCTTGTGTTTATATCACTTGGTAACCGAAATTGGGCAAGTAACTTACATAAAAATCGTCCTTGGTGATTTATTTTCTAGCAAATCTCCCTAATAAATCTTAAAAGTACATGTACATATTCTAGGCAATTAAGTTGTGTCCTAATGGTCCTAATGATACTTGACACAATGGATAATAACCACATTTTTGCTTGGCTCTCCTTATGTCGCGAACTAACAAGAAAGGTCACAAACCCATAAGATTTCCTAAGCTAACTCAATCTTGTACCTCAACTACCTAATTAATACATGTACTCATGGTGGTTTAACAAAAACCATGTGTGATTAACTAAAACCCCTCAAAAACCGCCTCTAGGACACGATTCGGTTGTGTTTATGGACTAGGAAGGCTAACTAAGCTCATTCCCTATAAATAATCATGTACACTCACCATTTAACACTCTTGTTAACACTTACACACCTCAACCCTCTCCTCTCTCTTGTTCGGGTTACAACCCGCAAGCCAAACACTCACACTTCCACTTCTAACCGAACTCGACCCACATTTTCCTCCTAAGGACACAAGGTACGTTTAAGATCGCATATAAGGGGATAGGAGAAGTATACGAGACTTGGAGTTTGGGATTACACGCGTTTAAGGTGCAAACGAGTCGGGTTTTCTTCTAAACGCGCCATCAAAACTCTAGGACCTTTGTAAGTTGTACACGACTTATTTCCTTTATATTTTACGCATTCGTTATTGAAAACTAGCCTAGGAGTCAAGTGAATGTGCATATGATATACTAGCTCGAAAACATGCATGATAAACGTAAAGTGAACGTACTATGAGCACATTAGTTTCGTTAATTTACTTATGTGGTGATTGAAACGTACAAGCTAACGCAACCACTACCCTTGATATATAAAAATGGACCACGACATAGGAAATAAGCCTTGTTCGCGAAAATATAAGGAATCTATACGTAAACTTTTAAAGAAGACGTATCAACTCGTCTTGGGTGCGTGTTTACAAGGTTATTAGACGATTGCATGTAACGGGTCACGACTAGAAAATGCTAGGCACCCTTGGTTGGTGCTAGACAACTCGACGAGTCGTATATCACACAAATGAAACCATACAAACCCTTAATGGACTCACCGGTCCATTTGCGAGCCCAACGCGAGCCCACAAGGCTCATAAGCCACGATAAGCCTAAACAGCTTATTCGTGTGCTTATACGCGACTTGTTGAGCTTAAAATGAAGCTAAGAACCTAAATGGACCCTTTGGCAAGTCGTGGAGCCAACCGAACCCTTAACGGGCTTACTAGCCCTTTTTCGCAAGCCCAACGTGAGCCATAAGCTCACAATAAGCTTTTACAGCTTATTGGTGAAGGTTTACGCAGCTTATACAAGTTCAAAGGGTTTCATGGACTCAACTAAGGTTAACGGGCCGAGCCCTAACCCCTAGAACCCATTCGGGTTACTATCGGGCCCAATAGGCCCAACGGAGAGCTTATTAGCTTATCGGATAAGCTAAATAAGCAAAACGACCCCCCAAGTGCTTATTAGATCTAAATAAGCTTAACGGACCCTAATGGACCCAACTAGACCTTCTAAAACCCTACCGGGCCTAAACGGGCCCAAGACCGGCCCATTGGAGTGCTTATTGGCTTATTTGCTTATTTAGAATAAGCTGAAAAAGGAAAACAGTTTGTCCGATTCAAGAGGAGTTTGGAGAAATTTGTTGGCGGTAGACTCTACGGAACTGACCTCAGACTGCTGCAAAGAACAATATGACTTCGTCATATTGTGTTCATATCTCAAAGGTCATTTCGTATATCATAAACTTGTGAATTTTGTATATATGTAGTGTAGACTTATGGTTAAAATAAGGTGTGCTCGAGTATAAAAATTTCAAGAATTTTTTAGTAAATTCAAAACTTTCAAATTATTATACTCAGTACAGTCTTATATACCCTCAAAACTTGAGGGGAAGCATTAAAATGTTCCTAATAGTGATTATGTAACATTTTGTCCACGAACGTTTAATCAATTGATATCCAAAATATCAAGCGATTAACATTTTGGATAAGGGGAGAAAATGTGATTAAATTGAATCTTAATTGTATTGTCATGTGATCATATAAAATGGACTCAATGCACTCCAACACTTAGCATGTACTACGATTACGGTGCACATGTTAAGGGGGAGCCTTTTAGTGATGATGAAAAACTCTCAAAGTGTAAATCTTTTAATATTTATATCAAACACTTTGATTGAATTTTTTCAATGATTTTGGTTTTGATTGTGATGGAATACCCTAAAGACCGGCCATGTACTTAATTTATTGGAGTGTTTAAGGTGGTTAGGCAATAGGCATGTCAAATCCTATGAATCCACAGAACCGATGGATTCTACCCAGGATATCCACTAGTAGTGTAAAGTCCTTTTAAGGTAATGATACAAAAAAGAAAAGTGAGAACGGGAATAATGGCCGACTGAGACGAGCTAACACTCGGACAAACCCAACAAGGACGTTAGTTATGAAGTCGTCGTAAGCATTAAAGGGGTTTGAAGAATAAAAAAAAGAATATAAGGATAAATGGGATGAAAAAAAAAAGGCCCTCCATACCATAGGCAGAAACCGGTCAATACAGAATCTGTCAGAAACATTAAGGTGTTGGCTGACATTAAAGACAGTCATGGACCCAGTGACGCTATGCACAACCCTCCCTAGCCACTCAAGGTCTCTCAACAGACTCTTGTTTCATTTATCATGGAGATTACACGCATTTCTATCGACTTTCTCACTTATCGAGTTTTAGTTGATAATTGAAAAGGTTGCATCTACTCCAGCCTCCGAGTCACTAAAAACAAAGTGCAACTAGTAAGTTTTATAGCCAAAAGATATCATCCATAAATCTCATTATGACACTTGTCAAACAATGCTTGCTAGTTCACACAAAGTTGAATAACAAAGTTAAACATATTAAGGAGTCCAACACATAATCCTTGTGATTTTGCCAGAACATTCGAGTGTTTTTCATTCACTATGACAGATGGAAATTCCTGCTTTAGCTAACACCAAACAAGCTCATGGTAAATTGACTTGTGCGATTCTATATGATATCAACTATGTTGACAACTGGAAAGAAACGATGGTGCTGATTCTATAAAGAAATCCCCCAAAAAAAACATGTTCCAACTATGATTGATCGGATTGCTGATGAATATTGAAATGATAACACTTTCGATGTGTCACAAAACCACTATTTAGCAAGTGACACATCGAATTGATTTTCCAAATCAATTTTTTATTTTAATCGTTTAGATAGTAACTCGCTGGTCACTCATATCGTTGTTGCTGCTTGAGAACGTTTCCGATAATAAGAACATGTTGATTACGAGATCAATACATATGTGTTAGTAAAGATTCAATACTACAGTTGAGAAATCCTGTCAAGAAGAATTCCCTTCTTAAAATTGAATCTATCTGATCACAGTCGATACTCCAAACGATTTCGAAGGTTTACTCCAAATCAAACACTGCAAATGACAAAGTTCTGTAAATTCTACCTTGAATCGTACGATGGAGAAGAAGAAATGTTGGACGAAGGAAATAACTGGGGGATTGATCCACATGAATTCATATCACAAGTAAATTCATCATTCAAAAACCACATGAGAATGGATGGAAGAACTAAAAAGGTATTATTTCATTCTTAGCTGAATGGAAGTTGGAATAAAAGACGAATGGATGACAGCATCTTAAGTAATATCGACACTACTACCGAGTCGATCTTGGAGCCTTATCTGAAAACTCGTGAGAATAAAAATGCTAAAAAAGATGATGAACCAAGACAAATGAAGCGCAAATGCAACGATGCAAATTTGGAAGCTAACAACACACCCAACACTTTAAATAATGAGCGGCCTAACAAAAGGATGTGCAATGCTGAGAGGTTTGAAGCTATTAAATATTCACTTGGACCCAACGAAGAATACATTGCTATAAGAAGATGTGAATATGATACTTGGGAAAGGAACGAAGATACTATGTCCCAAATCTACCAAGAAATTTTTCAGAAAAAGGACAACGGATGGAAGGTGACGCGCACCGAATGAATGAAGATGGAAGAAAAAGTCTAACTTAAAGACTTCGCTGTAAACAAAAGTGCTTCCCGGGAGACAACCCGGAATGTTATTTATTTTTATCGAGTCTGTCTTCCCAGACATAGATACGTCGTATCCGCTCCATACCATACAGCGTATTGAATGTCTGGACGTTATCAGTCCTTTATTTTTATGCACTCTTAAAACATTATTGTCAATTCTATCAATATGGCACATTCATGCACATGATACGGCGTATTCAACAGACTGACCTGTATTTAGTATTTAGTTAAGTTTAAATTAACCGTAAGTACCAAGATAGGAAAGCATGTTTTCTCTATATTTTGCACAGGACCTCGCTGCAAAGAAATCGACGAAGTTGGTAAAGTATCAATCATCTGGAATCCTGTGTGTTGTAGTCATGCTGGAATACAGACGCATTTACAACACACATCCTTGCTCATAAACTCAACATGGAGAATCTACCGAGCAAAATATAAGGGGAGTTTCTCATTCTAATTCTTTTTAAATTTTTGTATTTAATGTTTTATCTATAACACGATGACGTTGTATAATTCAAGTGGGGGATGGGAATTAAAAAGATACTTGTCCTATTTTTTTCACTAAAATGCTTAAATTATGCTCAAATTTAAAAAACTTTCAAGCATACTTTTGTGAAATTACTTGATACATAACACAACCCTTGTTAGACATTGTGAGGATTTAACCTTATTCGTTTCCAAATGTTTACCTAAATTCCACAAAAATATGAGTGTGCCAGTGATGTTGCAGACTTTAGAACTTAGCTTGGTATATCTATTCGAGACCACGATAATGAGTATTGTGGATTTAGATGAAGTAACTTGTTTAAATTGGTAAATTTTAAGGATTACACCCAAAAAGCCTAAACATGTTGTTTTATTAACTAATTACACTAGTTAGTTAACCCTTGTATAAACCATTTGTTTACTCTCATCTTAAGAGTAAGACACCCCTAGAACAACCCGTAGAGCCAATCCTTTAGGAATTACACCAACTATATGTTTCGTTACACCTTTACACCTTAGCCTACCCTGTTAGATTATGTCCATTTATCAGTTGCTAATTGCTTAAAGTGTAAAGTATGTATTTCTCGAGTCTTGTGTCAGTTTATCATAATACTTATCCTTTTCTTTCCCCTTTTTCTCGACTAATGCATGCGTCGTCTCGCGACCACACAGTCGTCTCGAAAGAGAAGCAATCTGACCAAAAAGAGAGTCAATGTCCCTCCTCATGAAGCCAGGCAGTAATCTATCACCATCCTCTCAAAGGAAAGTAGCATTAGATGACTTACCTACCTCATGGACACTAGAAGGAACAGTCTCAACCCTCACGCTCAGAACCAATGCCTCAACCTCAATCCATCTTCAGGCTATATAATCTGAATCAGAAGCAGGTGGCGGTGGGATTAGAGGATCGCCTCTTCATAAGAAACGCACTCTGGCTTATTCTCATATTCTTCATCATCTATATCCATATCTCTTCTCTTGAGGTTCTTCTCTTCCCTCAAATTCTTCCTCTTCCTGGTCCCGTCTTCATCTACTAATAGGGCTGTAAACGAACCACGAACATAACTGGCCTTGTTTTTCGAAGTTCGTATTCATATTAAATTTTAACCGAACAATAAACAAACATCGAACACTTAAAGGACAAATTGTTTTTGTTCATGTCACCGATATTAAGAAAATGGATTTTGTTCGTGGTTTCGTTTATGTTATGTTCCATCTAAGAAACTAAATGAACGCTTAAAACGAACAAAAACGATCGAATAACATAAATAAACATAGAAAAAAAATTAAAATTCATCAAATTATGCATAATATTTTTGTTTAGAAGTGTTATTTTGTTTAAACATACCTGTTTTATAAGTATTTAATTAAAAGATATCATATACGAACATAAACAAATAAATGAACATAAACGAACGTTAATAAACGCATAATCGGACGTTCATGAACATAGATGAACGTACAAAACGTTTCTTCATGTTCGTTCATTTAACAAAACGAACATAAAATGATGTTCATGTTCGTTTATTTAATAAATAAACGAACATAAACGAACTTTTTACCCGACGGTTCATGAAATGTTCAATGAACGTTCAGTTCATTTACAACACTATCCACTAAGACAGGCTCAGGAATAACATGAACAACATCGGGTTGATTCGGCTCAACTACGGGTAAATCATCCACATGATCGGGAGGAATTACGCTTGCCATGATAATCTAGAAAATATCATATAATACTTATTCAATAGTGTTCCAATAAGAATACTATTATCCAAAATAACAGTTCGCATAAATGCGCAACAAACAAAAATTTACAATTTATGGCATTCTCGTTCAATATATATCTTAAATATACTCCAAACATATATAATAATTATTATTATATAATCACGTAACAATCTATGTATATAACACATGCATAAATATATCAATACATAACAATTTATGCATACAACACAGGCATAAACATTTCTTCTCTTTCTATATTTAACCAATGGCAACGAGGAGTCTTGGCGTGCGTGTAGAAGCATTATAGTTTAGGTTTCCAAAAACTCAACCTAGTTCTCTATAACCTTATGCTCTTGATACCACTCTGTAACACCCCTATTTTTGGATTGCACAGCAGAAATTACAATGGGTATTACTAAATAGCATAATACACCAAGATAATAGAAAACGACCCAAATGAGACGTTTTACAAACATGTGTTCCATTATTTAATCAGAGAAAACGTGTTTAGGTCCCCACAGGAATCGTAACCACAACCACTACAAAATTTGAAAGACAATTGTTTCAAATTAAAGACATTGTTTTAAAACACATTAAGACATTGTTTTTGAAAGACAAGGAAGACACAAGTAGTCTTTCACCAAATCACCACACGCATGACACCTCCACACCATCGTTGCCTTCATTCTTGGTTATCTGGGATAAAACATGTTTAAAACGTCAACGAAATTGTTGAGTGAAATTCATAGAGTTTAAAATAATCAATAAGTAATAATCTTTGAACACATAATTAGTCTCAGGAAAACATTGCAACTAATACAATGTATAACATCTCTTTTCTTTCACGCAATAAGCTCATGACACCGAACGTTAACAATACATATATCCTTTCATATGTCAATTTTTGGCCCAGAACAACCGTATTATGTCATATAACCTACTACTAAATACAAAACGTCTGTTAGACAGGGTTGTATCACAGGAATTCAGACCCGGCGTGGGTTGTCAGACCCAATCGATCTATTTAATGCATTAGCGTTCACCCCTTCAAGGCGATTAATGGTTCATGAAATAGTGACTTCCGACAATAAAGCTACTACCGGAAACATTCTCATAATCGGGTCCAGCATACCATAAAATCATATGTGTTCAATTTATAAAAAAAACATGTATCCCCCTCGCGGGTTTATAAAACAATCAAAAGATTTAAAATGCGAGACTATGAACTCACCTTAAGCAAAAGATTCCAATTCAATCAAATCAACAAGCGCAAATAACTTCACGTCTCAACCGCGACCTATATAATACATATATAGCGGTACGTGACTAAAAGTAAAGTAATTCATATAATGCATACTTACATATATATATTTATATAACCATTACGTATATACAATCATATACAATAATCTTCAAGTGTGACGCAAAACATTTTACTTCGACGCACCCACAAATGTACAACAATTACAATTGCGTTACGCTTCGTTTACCATAAAGTTTCTATTTTTAGAAAGTTGCCGAAAGTAAGGATAATATAATCCGAACTTCATATTTCATCATTAATTAACTAATATTACGAACCCTTTGCTCCTTATAAACCATATTCAAAAGTATACACAAGTTTGACTTTCAAAAGTCAAACTTCGTAGTTGACTTTTATACCAAAAATTACCAATCTTAATTTGGTCGTAAAACGTTCGTTATTAAGAGTTACGCGACGAGCCACCTAGCGAAACGTAGCTAAAGGCGAACTCTATCACTTTTCATTATCAAAATTAACTTTCAAAAATTTCTCGACACGCTACGAGGCGGTCAAACTTGACGTGTTTAAAACCTATTAAAACGACATTTTTAACTTAAACCAACTAACAAACATTTTTAAACAAGCCTATAATATAATAAACTAAAACCATCAAACTTCAATCAATAATCAAATATACTTTCAATACTTTCGCACTTGAATCATATAGCACATATCATATAACATGCAATATATAGTCAAAGTAACATTTCGACAAGCTTAAATAGATCACTTACAACAATCTTGACTCAATATAAATCAACACACAAACTTGGTTTGGGTTCCCCCTTGTGGTTCGAGTTCGACCAGCACCCCCACGAACCAAAACCAAAACCTTTTTCCAACAAACAAACTTTCAGATAACACTAATCTAACAACTATTAAAAGCACCCTTTTTAGAATCAAAACACATTAACTACTTCAACCAAATTTCTAACATTCAATCTCGGACACAAAAAATAAAAAAAAACTCATCACGGCTTGTAATTTCCCATAAATGGAAATTTCCACAAACCCTTATATAGATAAACGACAAAAATCAATACGTAGTAAAAAATTATCATAGCTTCATGGATAAATTTGACACTGAAACTCAGGTTGTTACATTCACCCCTCCTTTAGGAGCATCGTCCCGGCTCATCTCGACTTATCCGCTCATCCTCGCTTCAATCAATACTCGTAAAGAATGAGGGTACTTATTCTTAATCTGACCCTCACAATCCCTAGTAAATTTCTGGAACCTCTTTGCGAATTCCAACGAACTTTAAACATATGTTATCAGAGCTCTACTTAACCGGCTTGACTTCACGAATCAACAGTTTCCATCCACTGGCTCCTCAATCATTAGTGCATCTTAATCATCAAGTTTGAATCTCATCCAACGTGAGACGACAATTGTCACTTCCCTCTAGACATTTCTTAAGATTCGAAACATGAAAAGTACTATGAATCCCTTTCAACTCTTCAGGTAGTTCCAACATATAAGCCACAGGACCGACTCTTGCTAGAATCTTGAATAGCCCAATGTAACGTGGAGTTAACTTTCCGCGTTTTCCAAAACGCACAACGCCCTTCCATGGCGATACCTTGAGCAGTACCATATCACCCACTTTAAATTCCAATGGTTTAGTTCTTCTATCCGCGTAGCTTTTCTGACGACTACGGGCAGTTTACAAGCGGTTCTTAATCTGAACGATCTTCTTGGTCGTTTCACAAATCAATTATGAACCAGTGAGTTGGCTATCTCTAACCTCACTCCAGCAAACAGGTGATCTACATTTCCGTCCGTATAAAGCCTCAAATGGTGTAGCCTTAATACTTGCGTGATAACTATTGTTGTATGAGAACTCGACCAATGGCAAATGTCGATTCCAACTACTTCCAAAGTCAATCACACATGCACACAACATATCTTTAAGCGTTTGTATAGTCCTCTCGCTTTGACCATCCGTTTGAGGGTGGTAAGCGGTACTCATATCCAAATTCATCCCTAACGCTTTTTGAAGCGATCTCAAGAATCTAGACGTAAAATGGCTGTCTCTATCCAAAATGATTGATATAGGAACACCATGTCTATACACAATTTCCTTTAAATAAATTTGTGTGAGTTTCTCCATAGTATCAGTCTTCTTCGTTGGTAGAAAATGAGCTGATTTGGTCAATCGATCAACAATGACCCATATCGTATCGTACCTAATCGGCGTTCTAGGAAGCCCACTAACAAAATCCATAGTGATCCTTTCCCATTTCCAAACAGGAATCTCAGGTTGTTGCAACAACCCAGATGGTTTCTGATGCTCAGCTTTAACCTTTGCATAAGTCAAACACTTGCTAACATACGTGGCAATATCAGCTTTCATATTGGGCCACCAATACAACAACTTCAAATCTTGATACATCTTGTCCGATCCTGGATGGATAGAATACTTGGACTTATGGGACTCGTGCATAATCAAATCCCTCAATCCACTGAATCGCGGCAACCAAACAAGATTTCCAAAACAACGTGTTCCATCGAGTCAAAACTCAAATATTTGCTTAACCAATCTCTCCAAATTTCATGCCTTCACATTCTTCTTCTTCGTCGCTTCCTTTTGAGCTTCAAGGATTTTCTTAGGTAGATCGTTGTGAACAGTCATCATCAAAGCTCGAACACGTAATGGCTTAATCCTTTCCTTCCGACTTAAGCCGTCAGCCACAACATTCGCTTTTGCCTGGAAGAAAATGAATCTCACAAATCATAATCCTTAACAACTCAATCCAGCGACGTTTTCCTTAAGTTAAAGCTCTTTTTGATTTAAAATATTTGTAGACTCTTGTATCGTTATGAAAACCACACCACAGTTTCTATAATTAAATAATGTCTCCATAACCGAAGAGCCGAAAACAAACAACGGCTCTCAACTCCAAATCATGAGTAGTGTAATTCTCTTCGTGAGTCTTCAATTGTCAGGAAGCATACGCTATCACCTTTTCCCTTTTCATCAACACGGCTCCATAAACCTTAAGTGACACATCACAATAAACTACAAAATCTTCCGTTCCTCGGGGTAACTGCTAAGATTGTGCCTACCCAATTTCTGCTTTAGCAAAACTTGGAATGCTTCGATCTTCTTCTTACCCTAATTCGTATTTCTATATTTCTGAGTCAATTTTGGTGAGTGGCTTAGAATCAAAGAAAAACCTCAATAAACCTTCACGATAGTATCGGCCAATCCTAAAAATTGTCTCACTTCATTTGGTGTAGTCGGTGTACCATTCCTAATGGCTTTGACTTTTACAGGATCAACATGACACCAAAAACGATCAATCACGTGACCAAGGAATGTACTTGAATCCAACCAAAGTTCACACATAGAAAATTTGGCGTACAATCACACTTCTTAAGCAGCTCCAAAGATAATCTTTAAATGATTATCCATGCTTATCTTTGTCCTTCGGAATAAAACCAAAAAAACGTCGATGAACACCCATTCGAACTTATCCAAGATATTACTTTCATACTTCGTTCATCAAGTCCATAAACACGAGCAGGCGCAAATAGTCAATCCAAACAGCATTACTTGGATGCTCAAAGTGACCATATCGAGTTCTAAATGGCAGTAATTTGAATGTCCTCTTCTTAATATGCAAAGCTGTGATATCCGATTGCAGATCGATCTAGAATCACGCTCGAAACCTTGAAGTAGATCAACATAAATAGTCGATTCTCGGGAGAGGAAATGTTCCTTGACATTCAACTTGTTCATATTCGCGGTAATCAACACACATATCGAAAAAAACCAAACCCATCTTCTTTTCACGAAAAACACAGTGCTCCCCACGGTGATGAACTCGGCACAATAAAGCCTTTCTCCAACGCTCTCAATCCATTGCTCTGACAACCCTTTCATCTCATGACGTGTGGGCCAAATGATACGGTGCACGTGCAATAGTTGCAGCCCTCCGTTACCATAATATCAATCTCGAAATTCTACAAGCCTTCGGCGGTGGTAAACCTGGGCAATTCACAGGAAACACCTCAGGAAGTACGAATTACAGGCACATCTTCCAATCGCTTCTCCTTCGGTTTCTTCTCATTCACATGTGCCAAAAACAAATGACAACCTCGTTCGATATACTTACGGGCTTTAATACAAGAAAATGACCATAGTCCGGGACATACCCTGTCACTTTCGAACGTCAACGTCTAGTTTCCGTAAGGTTATACGAACAGATACTTTTCACCACAAACGATAATGGCATCGTGCTTGGCAAGCCAATCCATACTAATTATAATGTCAAATGTACCAAGCTCAATCGGCATGAGATCGATTTCAAAAAGATGGTTCACTAAATTCAAAGTGCAACCTTTTAAAACAGTGTTCGTACTAAATATCGTTCCAACAGCTAACTCTACCTCGTAACTGGCATCTATTTTAACCGGATCAATATCAAGCATGGAACTAAATCTAGTGTCCACAAAACTCCTATCGGAACCCGAATCAAATAAAACAGAAGCATAGCGGTTATTGAGTAGAAACGTACCCGTAAGCACATTCGGACCTTGCGGTTCAACATCCTTAATCGCATAAGCTTTGCCACAAACTTCTCTAACTTCTTCTTGCTTGACCTTCTTTGGGCATCGGTTCCTAGTATGACATTGCTCATCACAATCATAACAAGTCCAAATAGGCCGAGCGTTTGCACCAGTGGCAACATTCTTTTCCTTGCAATACCTCGCTTTGTGACCAATCTTTCCACACTTGTGGCACATGATTGTACACTGACCAACATGGCAAGTAAAACAACGTTCACACACAGGAAGTGATCCTGAAGACACCTTTCCCTCTTTCGGAGCAGTAGTTATAGCTCGCGCATTCCCTTGCTTTTGATTATTCTGCGAAGATTGGCATTGAGTTATCCGGGTGTGTCTCCTTACCACTACAAAGTTACCTATCCGACTCTGAAAGTTCTCCAATTCCGCATATTCCTTCAATAAGCTTTATTCCTAGCTTGTAACTTTTGTTCCATCCAACTTATGGTGCCATAACAGCAGCTTCAATTTCAATGGTAGGCTTAGAAGAATAACTATCACCTTGATGTTATCAGACAATCCTCGGATGTAAGCCTCAATTTTCGCACTTTCTGACTCGACCATTCTTGGACACCTTAAAGCTAACTTATTAAATCTTTGAGTATAAGCTACCATGTTATACTCCTTGACCTTTAGGTTCCACAACTCGTTTTCTATTCTTTGCAGTTCTTCAGCAGGACAAAACTCCGCTGTCATCAATTTCTTCATCTCAGTCCACCCTATTTGCTACAACATCTAGTCCCAAATTGCGACTTTTTGGAGTACCACCAATTCAGTTGCAGGTCCTCACAGTGTAGCCAAGCAGCAAATCTTTTACACTTTTCCTATATCTTTGCACACATCGATATTAATCGACCCAAAAGTCATTTTTTCCGTTTTTCTCAAACCATCACCTAAAGCTCAACAGCACTCCTTCGATACACATAAATTTATCAGGGTTACACTTCCTGAATCCAACAAAGTGTAATTTCACAACAACCATGTTGTGGTAACTTAAACTAGCTTGTCTAGACCCACTAAGACATTATTCCCGGCATTCGCTTGTCTGGCCCGCTCAATAGACGATATACGACATCGATACTTTCTTTGATCATTCGCCGAATGACAGATTGAGTCAAAGGAAGTCAGGACTTTTGGAGGCATAATTCTGTCACGTCACACAGAAAACAACTTGATAAGCATTTATAAAGATAAATCAATCACAACCGCAGTCACATAACATCAAGTAGTAATCAAAAGATAGTCATTCATTATTCATCACAAAAGAGTTAATACATAGTTGCATTGTGTCACAAAATGATACAAATCGTTACAACTAATAGCATTAAGTCTACTAACTGAGGATTAAGTTTAGTGATTACACAATAAAGATACTACTAATGAAACTAAACTACTAAGAGTCACGAGGGGATCCTCGCGGCTCAGATGATGGACTCTCCTCATCTTTAACCAGAACATTGATAGCCTCATTTGGTCTTTCTTCAAACATAATTCCCCTACGAATCATATCTTGATAGAACTCATAAGCTTGAACTCTAGTCCAATAGAGATCTCTCTCGACTCGTTCTTTCTGCATACGAAGAAGTGTGTTGCCAAACCTTGCTTCTTCCAGTTCCTTCTTTAACTTCTTACACTCAACTTTTTCTTCAGCATTACCAAGCTTTCTAACCAGATTTTCCATGCAGCCGTTCCTTCTTCCACACTAGACCACACTTCATTACCCAAATCTAAAATTAGTTTACCATAATACTCGTCCTTTGCTTTCCCCTTCTTTTCGACCAATGCATGCGCCGTCTCACGACCACACAGTCGTCTTGAAAGAGAAGTCATCCGAGCAAAAAGAGAGTTAATGTCCCTTCTCATGAGACCAGGAAACAGACCATCACTGTCCTCTCGAAGGAAAGGGGCAGTAGACGACTCACCTACCTCATGGACACTAGCAGGAACAGTCTCATCCCCGGGCTCAATTGTGTCCTCAATCTCAATCACATCTTTAGGCTCAGAATCAGAAGCAGGTGGCGGAGGGTTAAGAGGATCCACCTCTTCATAAGGATATGTCAACTCTGGCTCATTCTCATCTTCCTTAATGTCTACTTCAATATAATCTTCTTCTTATTACAGTTCTTCTTCTTCCTCAAATTCTTCCTCTTCTGGGTCCTCGTCTTCATCCACTAAGACAGGCTCAAGAATAACAAGAATAGCATCGGGTTGATTCGGCTCAACTACGGGTACATCATCCACATGATCGAGAGGAATTACGTTTGCCATGATAATCTAGAAAATACCATATAATACTTATTCAATAGTGTCCCAATACGAATACTATTATCCAAAATAACAGTTCGCATAAATGCGCAACAAACAAAAATTTACGACTCGTAACATTCTCGTTCAATATATATCTTAAATATATTCCAAACATATATAATAATGACATAACAATCTATGCATACAACACGTGCATAAACATTCCTTCTCTTTCTATATGTAACCAATGGCAATGAGGAGTCTTGGCATGCGTGTAGAAGCGTTATAGTTTAGGTTTTTAAAAAGACTCGACCTAGTTCTTTATAACCTTAGGCTCTTGATACCACTCTGTAACACCTCCATTTTTGGATTGCACAGCGGAAATTGCAATTGGGTGTCACTAAATAGCACAATACACCAAGATAATAGAAAACGACCCAAATGAGACGTTTTACAAACATGTGTTCCATTATTAATCAGAGAAAATGCGTCTAGGTCCCCACAGGATCGCAACCACGACCATTACAACATTTGAAAAATTAATGTTTCAAATTAAAGACATTTTTTAAAACACATTAAGATATTATTTTTGAAAGACAAGGAACACACAAGTAGTCTTTCATCAAAATCATCACATGCACGACACCTCCACGCGATCGTTTCCTTCATCCTTGGTTACCTGGGATAAAACATGTTTAAAATGTCAACAAAATTGTTGAGTGAATTCATAGAGTTTAAAATAATCCATAAGAAATAATGTTTGAACAGATAATTAGTTCTCGGGAAAACATTGCAGCGAATACAATGTATAACAATCTCTTTTCTTTCACGTATTAAGCTCATGACACCGAACGTTAACAAGCATATATCTTTTCATATGCCAATTTGCCCCAGAACAAGGTATTATTGTCATATACCTACTATTTCTAACTACAAAAAGTCCGTTTGACAGGGTGTTCACAAAGGATTCATACCCCAGACGGGGTTGTCAAACCCAATAGATCTATTTAATGCATTAGCGTTCACCTCACAAGGCAATTAACGGTTCATGAAATAAGGGACTTCGACAATAGCTACTTATGCGGAAACAATCTCATAATCGGGTCCAACATACCATAAAATCATATGTGTTCGATTTTATAAAACAAACATGTATCCCCCTCACGAGTTTATAAAACAATCAAAGATTTAAAATGCGAGGCTATGAACTAACCTTTAAGCAAAGATTCCAATTTAATCAAATCAACAAGCGCAAATAACTTCACGTCTCAACCGCGACCTATATAAATACATATATAGCGGTACGTGACTAAAAGTATAATAACTCATATAATGCATACTTATATATATATTTATGTAACTATTACGTATATACAATCATATACTACAATCTTCAAGTGCGACGCAAAACATTTTACTTCAACGCACCAACAAATGTACAACAGTTACAGTTGCGTTACGCTTCGTTTACCATAAAGTTTCTATTTTTAGAAAGTTGCCGAAAGTAAGGATAATATAATCCAAACTTCATATTTCATCATTAATTAACTAATATTGCGAACCCTTTGCTCATTATAAACAATATTCAAAAGTATACGCAAGTTTGACTTTCAAAAGTCAAACTTCGTAGTTGAGTTTTTACGCCAAAAATTACCAATCTTAATTTGGCCGTAAAACGTTCGTTATTAAGAGTTACGCGACGAGCCACCTAGCGAAACGTAGCTAAAGGCGAACTCTATCACTTTTCTCTATAAAAAATAACTTTCAAAAATTTCTCGACACGCTAAAGGGTGGTCAAACTTGACAAGTATAAAACCTCTTAAAACATCATTTTTGACTTCAGACAACCATTAAACCATGTTTAACTAGCCTATTTATGTATACTAAAACCATCAAACTTCAATCAATAATCAAATATACTTTCAATAATTTTCGCACTTGAATCCTATAGCACATATCATATAACACGCAATATATAGTCAAAATAACATTTCGACAAGCTTAAATAGAACACTTACAACAAGCTTGACACAATAGAAATCAACACAAAAACTCTTTTTGGTTTCCCCTTGTGGTTCGAGTTCGGACACAACCCACACAACAAAACCAAAACCTTTTTCAACAAAACCCACTTGCAAGAACATTTATCTAACCTTAATAAACCTTCCCTTTAGATCAAAACTTCAAGAACTCAACCCAATTTCTATTTTACAAAATAACCATTGCATGTGTAATATTTTTAGTGGGATGTGTAGGTCTTGATACAAGTATTAAGAAAATGTAATCGGATTGTATTGCATGTCAAAATTCGGCGACGGTGGTGGTGTTTGGGTGGTGGCCGATCGTGGGTTCAAAGGGAGAGGACAAGAGATGAATTTTTTTGTAAAATGTAAAAATGTATATGTGTGTGTCCTTATATAGGGATAATAGTTTAATCAATTGCCACATTTAGTCCCTCCATCTTCATAGTCCTTCAAAACTAGTACAAAGTTATTTTCTTGTGTTTTATAGTTGGCCAAAGACTCGGGTCGCACCACATCCGTAAATATTTTTATTCCGTCCCACTAAATTTATTTTAAAACATTTAATAAAATGTTAAATCACGTAAACCTCGTTTCTTTACACTCTTTTTACAAAAACACGGGGAAAAGCCATAAAATTCAAAAATAAAATAAGCACGCTCTCGAAGCAAAATATAGGTTTTTCTAACTTTCTCGGACGCTAAAAACAAATAGAAATTCAATCACAGCTTGTAACTTCCCAATAAATGGAAATTTTTACCAAACCTTATATAGCATAAACGACCAAAAATCAATTACATAGTAAAATAATTATCATAGCTCGATATAAGCGTTGACCTGAAACTCAGGTTGTTACATTCTCCCCTCCTTTAGGGAACGTCGTCCCGGTGCTCAGCTCGACTTATCCGCTCTTCCTCGCTTCATCATTACTCGTAAAGAGATGAGGGTACTTATTCATAATCTGATCCTCACGTTCCCAAGTAAATTCTGGACCTCTTTGCGAATTCCAACAAACTTTAACGATAGTTATTCGACTTTGCTTAAGCCGCTTGACTTCTCGATCAACAATTTCCATTGGCTCTTCAATCATCCAACTTATCATCAAGTTGAATCTCGTCCATCGAAACGATAATGTCGCCTTCCGCTAAGCATTTCTTGAGATTCAAAACATGATAAGTACTATGAATCCCTTTCAACTCTTCAGGTAGTTCCAACGTATAAGCCATAGGACCGACTCTAGCTAGAATCTTGAATGGCTCAATATAACGCGGACTCAACTTTCCATGCTTTCCAAAACGTACAACGCCCTTCCACGGCGATACTTTGAGCAGTATCATATCACTGACTTTAAATTCCAATGGTTTAGTTCTTCTATCCGCGTAGCTTTTTTGACGACTACGGGCAGTTAACAAGCGGTTCTTAATTTGAACAATCTTCTCGGTCATTTCACGAATCAATTCTGGACCGGTAAGGTAGCTATCTCCAACCTCACTCCAGCAGACAGGCTATCTACATTTCCGTCCATACAAAGCCTCGAATGACGCGGCCTTGATACTTGCGTGATAGCTATTGTTGTATGAGAACTCAACCAAAGGCAAAATAGTATCCCAACACTTCCATAAGCAATCAATGCTGCACGCAACATATCTTTAAGCATTTAAATAGTCCTCTCGCTATGAACATCCGTTTGAGGGTGGTAAGCGGTACTCATATCCAAATTCGTCCCTAACGCCTTCTGAAGCGATCTCCAGAATCTAGACGTGAAATGGTTGTCTCGATCTGAAATGATCAAAATATGAACACCATGTTTACACACAATTTCCTTCAAATAAAGTTGTGTAGAGTTTTTTCTCCTAGTATCAGTCTTCTTCATTGGTAGTAAATGAGCTAATTTGGTTAATCGATCGACAATGACCCATATCGTATCATACCCACTCGGCGTTCTAGGCAGTCTACTAACAAAATCCATAGTTTTCCTTTCCCATTTTAAACAAGAATCTCAGGTTGTTGCAGCAACCCAGACGATTTCTAATGCTCAGCTTTAACCTTCGCAAAAGTCAAATACTTGCTAACATACCGTGCAATACCATCTTTCCATATTCACCAACCAATACAACAGCTTAAATCTGATCCATCTTGACCGATATTCCTGATGGGATAGCATATTGGGACTTATGTGACTCGTGCATAATCAAATCCCTCAATCCACCGAATCGCGGCAACCAAACACGATTTCCAAAACAACGCGTTCCATCGGGGTGAAACTCGAATATTTGCTTAATCAATCTCCCTAAATTTTTGGCCTTCACATTCTTCTTCTTCATCGCTTCCTTTTGAGCTTCAAGGATTTGCTTAGGTAGATCGTTGTGAACAGTCATCATCAAAGCTCGAACACGTAATGGCTTAATCCTTTCCTTGCGACTCAAGGCGTCAGCCACAACATTCGCTTTTCCAGGATGATAACGAATCTCACAATCATAATCACTTAACAACTCAATCCAGCGACGTTGTCTCATGTTAAGCTCTTTCTGATTCAGAATATATTGTAGGCTCTTGTGATCGGTGAAAACCACACACTTCGTTCCATACAAATAATGTCTCCACAACCTAAGAGCAAAAACAACGGCTCCCAACTCCAAATCATGAGTAGTGTAATTCTCTTCGTGGACCTTCAATTGTCGGGAAGCATACGCTATCACCTTTTCCCGTTGCATCAACACGGCTCCATAACCCTTAAGTGACGCATCGCAATAAACCACGAAATCTTCCGTTCCTTCGGGCAACGCTAAGATCGGTGCACTACACAACTTTTGTTTCAGCAACTGGAATGCTTCGTCTTCTTCCTTACCCCATTCGTATTTCTTATCTTTCTGAGTCAATTTGGTGAGTGGCTTAGAAATCAAAGAAAAACCTTCAATAAACCTTCGATAGTATCCAGCCAATCCTAAAAATTGTCTCACTTCAGTTGGCGTCGTCGGTGCAGCCCAATTCCTAATGGCTTCGATCTTTGCAGGATCAACATGAACACCATTACGATCAATCACGTGACCAAGGAATTGTACTGAATCCAACCAAAAGTCACACTTAGAAAATTTGGCATACAATCTCTCCTTCTTAAGCAACTCCAAAATAATCTTTAAATGCTTTTCATGCTCTTCTTTGTCCTTGGAATAAACCAAAATATCATCGGTAAACACAATGACAAAATTATCAAGATATGGCTTGCACACTCGGTTCATCGAGTCCATAAACACAGTAGGCGCATTTGTCAATCCAAACGGCATTACTTGAAACTCAAAGTGACCATACCGAGTTCTAAATGCAGTAATTGGAATGTCCTCTTCTTTAATGCGAAGCTGGTGATATCCTGATCGCAGATCGATCTTAGAATACATGCTCAAACCTTGAAGTTGATTAAATAAATCATCGATTCTCGGGAGAGGATAACGATTCTTGAAAGTTAACTTGTTCAATTCGCGGTAATCAATACACATTCGAAAAGACCCATCTTTCTTTTTCACAAACAACACCGGTGCTCCCTGCGGTGATGAACTCGGACGAATAAATCCTTTCTCTAACAGCTCTTGCAATTGCTCTGACACTATCCCTCTTCTCAAATAGTGCCAAATGATAACGGTGCATGTGCAACAGTGCACCCCCGGTACCAGATCCAATTCAAAATTCTACTTGCCGCATGCAGTGGTAGTTTCGGCAGAATCATCAAAACAACTCAGGAAAAGTCACGAATTACAGGCAAACTGTCTTCCAAATCGCTTTCTCCATTCGGTTTCTTTCTCAGTCACATGTGCCAAAAATCAAAATGACAACCTCCTATCAATATACTTATGGCTCTAATACAAGATATGACCTTTAGAGATCCGACAACCTTTGTCACTTCGTCTGTCGAACGTCTCGTTCCCGTAAGGTATACGAACAACCTTCTCACCACAAATGATAATGACATCGTGCTTGACAAGCCAATCCATACCAATTATAACGTCGAACGTACCAAGCTCAATCGGCATCAAATCGATTTCAAAAAGATGGTTCACTAAATTCAAAGTTCAACCTTTCAAAATAGTGTTCGTACTAGCTATCCTTCCATCAGCTAACTCTACCTCGTAAATGGTATCTATTTTAACCGGATCGATATCAAGTATGGAACTAAATCTAGTGTTCATAAAACTCCTATCGGACCCCGAATCAAATAAAACAGAAGCATAGCGGTTATTGAGTAAAAACGTACCCGTAACTACAGTTGGACCTTGCGGCTCAGCATCCTTAATAGCATAAGCTCGGCCACGAAATTCTCCAGTTTCCTCTTGCTTGACTTTCTTTGGGCATCGGTTCCTCGTATGACCTTGCTCACCACAATCATAACATGTCGGAATGGGCTGATCGTTAGCACCCGTGGCAACACTCTTTTCCTTGCAATACTCGCTTTTGTGCCAAACTTCACACTTGTGCACCTTGATCGTATATTGACCAACATGGCAGTAAAACAACGTTCAACAGACACAAGAAGTAATGCCAGAATGACACACTTTCCCTTCATTTTCTAGTAGTAGTCATAGCTCCCGTGCTCTCTTGCTTTTGATTATTCTGCGAAGATTGACGTGAGTTATCCTTGTGGACTGTTCCCACTTTGAAATTTCTCCCACTGTCGCTTATTTCCTTCAAGAATCCTATCATTTCTAGCTTGCAACTTTTGTTCCATCAACTTATGTGCCATACGTAACTTCACCCTTGATGTTATCAGATAATCCTTGGATGTAAGCATCAATTTTCACACTTTTCAGCTCGACCATTCTTGGACACATCAAAGCTAACTCATTAAATCTTTGAGTATAAGCCACCATGTTATACTCCTTGCTCCTTCAGGTTCCACAACCCGTTTTCCATTCTTTACAGTTCTTCAGCAGGACAAAACTCTGTTGTCATCAATTTTATCATCCAGTCCCACCCCCTTTGGTTAGTCAACATCTATTCCCAAAATTCCGACTTTAGATTTCCACCAAGTCAGTGCAGGTCCCTCAGAGCAGTGTACAGCAAACAAACTAAACTTTCATCTTCCGCACACTCGCTTATCCCAAAAGTCATCTCTATTTTCTCAAACCATCTCCTAAGCTTAACAGCTCCTTCGGTACCACAAAAATTATCAGGGTTGCACTTCATGAATCCAACAAAAGTGCATTCTCGAACAAAAGGTACGGTAACTTGACCCCTAGCTTATCCAGATCCACTAGCATTATTCCCAGCATTCGCTTGTCTTGCCCGCTTAGCAGCGATAGCGGCATCGACTCTTTCTTTGATCATTCGCCGAACGGCAACTTGAGTCAAAGGTGCCAGACGTTGGAGCGTGGTTCTGTTTACGTAACACAGAAAACTACTTATAAATCATCATAACATGATAAACTTATAAATAACAGGTATAAAAGACAAATCAATTCACAACCACAACACACAACATCAAGTAGTATTAAAAGATAGTCATGCATTTTTCATTATTCATCACAAACGAGTTAATACATAGTTGCATTGTGTCACAAAATGATACAAATCGTTACAACCAATAGCATCAAGTCTACTAACTGAGGATTCAGTTTAGTGATTACACAATAAAGATACTACTAATGAAACTAAACTACTAAGAGTCACGAGGGGATCCCCGCGGCTCAGATGATGGACTCTCCTCATCTTCAACCGAAACATCGATAGCCTCATTCGGTCTTTCTTCAAACACAAATCCCCTACGAATCATCTCTCTATAGAACTCATGAGCTTGAACTCTAGTATAATAGAGATCTCTCTCGACCCGTTCATTCTGCATACGAAGAAGTGTGTTGCTAAACCTTGCTTCTTCTAGTTCCTTCTTCAACTTCTTACATTCAGCTCTTTCTTCAGCATTACCAAGCTTTCTAACCAGATTCTCCATTGCAGCCGCTCCTTCTTCCACGCTAGATTGCACTTCATTACCCAAATCCAAAATCAACTTACCGTAATACTAATCTTTTGCTTTCCCCTACTTCTCGACCAATGCATGGGCCGTCTCGCGACCACACAGTCATCTTGAAAGAAACAATGAAAGTTAAAGAGTCGTTGAATGTAACTTTCGATGAAACTCCTCCCCCGCCTAAAACATTACCATTAGAAGATGATGAGTTAGTCGAAGAAGAAGCTATTGAGGTTAGTAAAACAAAACCCATAGGCAATAATCTTGAAGACATCTCATTAGAAAATAATCAAATTATAAATATTAAAGAATCAAAACTCGATCCCCTATAAAAACGTTGTTGGTAATCTAAATAAAAGAACTCTTAGGTCGCAAGCTCAAGACAAGAGCAAGTTCTTTTGCTTTTTAATTCCACATAGAACCTAAAAATAAAATGAGGGATTAAAGAGATTAAATTGGGTAATTGCCATGCAAGAGGAACTAAAACCAATTTAAAAAACAAATTGATGTTTTGGGGAACTAGTCCCGAAAATCCACCATGGATATGAACATTATAGGGAAACAAATTGTTATATAGAAATTAAACTCTATGAAATCTGTGTCGTAACTAAAAACAAAGCTAGGTTAGTCGCCCAAGGTTATAATCAACAAGAAGGAATTGATTATGACGAAACATATGCACCCGTAGCTAGACTAGAGTCCATAAAGAAATAGCTTTTGGCTTATGCTTGCGCACTAGACTTTAAGTTATACCAAATGGATGTGAAGAGTGCATTCCTTAACGGTTTTATCAAGAGGTTTACGTGGCACAACCTCCGGGATTCATTGACTTCGCAAAACCTAATTATGTCTATAAACTTAAGAAAGCTCTTTATGGTCTAAAACAAGCCCCAAAAGCTTGGTACGATCGATTAAAAGCCTTTCTTATTAAACATAATTACTCCATGTGAATGGTAGATAACACACTCTTCACTAAAAAGAATGACTCAAATCTCATTATTGTCCAAATATATGTTGATGACATTATATTCGGATCAACTTGTCAAGAAATGTGTGATGACTTTGCCAAGATCATGCATGATGAGTTTGAAATGAGTATGATGGGGGAACTAAATTTCTTAGGATTACAAATAAAACAATTAGATGATGGAATATTTTTTAATCAATCAAAATATATTAAGGAAATGCTTAAGAAATTTAAGTACGTAGAAGACTCTTAAGCCAATAAAGACCCCTATGTCTACGGAAACCAAACTCACGAGAGACGAAGAAGGTGAGTCCGTAGATAATACCAAATATAGAGGCATGATAGTATTTATTATACCTTAACGGCAATGTAACCCTATTATCATGTTTTAGTGTTTGCCTTTGTGGCCCGCCTTTCAAGAGTATCCCAAAACCTTTCATCCTAGAAGCGGTTTAAACCGTAACATCTGAAACCTGATACATTAAAGGCACTATGCATTTAGGATTATGGTATCCTAAGGGATCCGACATAGAAACAATAGTTTATGCGGATTGGGATCATGCGGGAGACTACGTAGATCGCAAGAGCATTAGTGGTGTTTGCACGTTCATGGGATGCTGTTTAACATCTTGGTTTTCGAAGAAGCAAACCGCTCTTGCCATCTCCACAACCGAAGCGGAATATGTTAGCGCCGGAAAGGCATGTCAACAAGCACTATGGATGAAACAAGCTCTCGTAGACTATGGCATTAGGTTAGACGATATTCCAATAATGTGTGATAACAAAGGGGCTATAGACTTAAGTAAGAATCCCGTTCAACACTCATGAACAAAACACATAGAAATTCGCCACCACTTCCTCCGTGATAATGTTCAAAAAGGGAATATCTCTATAGAAAAGGTCTCATCGGAAGACAACATAGCCGATATCTTAACTAAACCACTTAAACGTGAACCATTTAACTACTTACGCCTAGGTCTAGGAATGATGGAACAAATTGACTAAGTTTTCAGCACTAAAAATTAGAAATAAACTATTTGTCAAAAATCTGAGAAAAATCTTCTCAGCAGATGGCGGCCCTCTTAATTTATAAAGGGCGGCCCCCTTAATTTTAAAGGGACCGCCCAGACATTAAGGGGACCACTCACTGAAAAAAAATTCTTTATATCCAGGATCACATGAAAATTAATTTTCATATATTGTTGAAATATGCTAAAAACATTTTTTTTCATATGCATAATGGTCTCTTACTTGTTGTCAAAAATATATAATCTAATATATATCTTCGACAATCTTGGTTGAGCAAAACTAAATCAAGGAGCATTTGGATTATTTCTTAGGTTTTGCATGTATTAGTGTCGAAATAATTGCTACTCCACATTTGTCGCACTTAGGCACACACTAGTATTTGCACAAAAATTTGTTTCCTTTTTAACTTAACCCTCTATCATGATAATTTTTTTGTGCATTATATCTAGTTGCTATTTCATATGCTCTTCACTCAA
>BQNB010000421.1:62271-83651 GCA_026074375.1 Tanacetum coccineum | reverse complement strand
ATTTTATGGCTAACACAGGGGTGTAGCCACATTAAACATATAGGGGGCAGTGCCCTCAGTGATTTGTCAATAAATTTAATATTTAATGTACTTCCTCCGTCTTAAAATTAATGTCCATCGACAAAAAACACACAGTTTAAAAAAGTGCATTTTTTACTGTTTTCTCATTCTTACTTTTTAGCAGAATGACAGCTTTACCTTTAGCTAATTAATTAAAGTTTTTTTAAAGTTTTTAATAATAATTTCAAGTAAGGATAATATGGTAAACTTGATTAAAGTTTTCTATCTATTTTTAATAGTGGACAAGTAAATTGTGCATCATAAAAAAGAAACTTGGTCTATTAAATTCAAACGATTAATCGATCCAACAAAATGTTATATCCGAATATGTGATAAGGATTTTGCGACTGTCACGTATGCCTAAGCGGAAATCATTTTCCACATTTAAGCACGCGTGAAAGTAACAAAACACTTAGCAGACTTTGAAGATCATTCCTAGCGCCAAGTCAGAAGTTAACAACCAAAGAAATGTAATTTCACTAACTTAACCAATGTTAACTTCTGACACGGACGCTAAGAATGTTCAATAAAGTTAAATATTTAAATTTAATATGTTGGATTAACAAGTGCATTCCCAGACTAAAAAGTCTTATTCACACGACACCGTTTTCTTCAATTTTGCTTCCTGCTTTGATACGACATAGTATGATAGATGTTGGTGCATTATTTCCGTCAGATTGTGAAACCATTAGCTCAGATAGGAGCATCAGGCCAGAGTGTCTCATGTCTGCATACCTAACAAGTTACCTCGCCAAATGACGGACCACTCATATTCATCATTGCTTTTTCCTAGTAACATGTGTTTGGTGTGCTACAGTAGCCTGTAACCAATCAAACAACACACTTTAGGTGCAAATTTGTAAGATACAAATATGATGAATGTATAATGTCATGGTAACCCAAACGGTAACAAAAAACAAATTTCTAATGCCATGGTAATCAAAATGACAATGTAAAACACATGGATGTATCCAACTAACATAAAGCAAACAACTAAGTGGCCCAAATTAGCAGCCCGTTAAAAACACAACCAACCCGCCTTATTTTGTCGTCACCCGTGTTGAAGTTTAGAATAGAGATACATCTAACACATGCCAACTAAGCACATTTAGAGGATCCCAAATCAAGAAAGGCAACCTTTTTTCACCATGTTAAGTTCAGTTAAGTCATTCATAATCGGCTCATATAGGAGCTTCAAGTCAGAGTGTTTCATGGCTGCATACTTAACGAAATGCCTCGCCAAGTTACCGACGGATCATATTCATCATTTCCTTTTCATAATAACATATATTTGGCGTGCTACATGTATAAACACTAGGGGAAAAAACAAATTATACAACATACATATAGACAACGTTAGTACAATGAACACATCAGATAATCAACATGCAAGCTGCTAACGTAATGTGCTTAACAATGTAGCATGCACTCCTCTGATTACACATGCAACCATTGATCATTGATCAGACAAAATAGAACCAAAAAATCCTAAAGAAGTTACATACCATCAATCAGATACCTTAAAGGAAGAGAATGGAGTAGGTAGAGAAGCTGTGAGAAAAAACAAGGAAAGAAAGAACACACCTACGATGTATAAAAGAGATGAATCATTTTTATATAGAAAGAAAAAACCCAGGAAAGATACGTAAAGTGGCCAAAATTAACAGCCCATAGTGGAGGTTGCTGATGACATCAAATAACATCACTTTATAGCATCATTTATCCCAAGTATTTTATCCACTTTTATATAATTATTGCAAAATTTTGTACTTAATTGCTTAAAGTTATTAAATGCAGTAATTATGGAGCATATTGTGAAGACAATCTAAAAGGCGCACATTCTGGAGCTTAAATGATGATATTTGAAGATTGCTTAATTCTGACTACATACGCCGTATCCAACAAAAAAGATACGGTGTATCAGCGCCTGGACTTCACAAGAAAACGCGTATGTTCAATTCCCAATACGGCGTATCCTGCCTACCATATACGCCGTATCCAGCTGGTCATTAGTCAAAGATACTACAGTTAATTTGATTGAAGACTCAAAATGAGTTTTCAGTACTTATATCTTAGACGCTAAAAGTTAATTTTCTGGAGAAAAGAAGAGCAGCCAAGGTCAAGCATCAATCATAATTCCATAGAAGACACCATGTAATTTTTACTCTTTTAATCATTCGATTTTCATTGTTTGATTACGCTTGCATAGTTATAATGGTTAGGGTTAATACCCTCGGGTATTAGCCATCTTAATAGAGATCTAAATAGTTGGTTTGTTTAAACTCGATTGCTTAATTTATCATTGTTAGTTTAATTATGTTTATCACATAATACTTGTCTATGTGCTTGAATATGCGAACCATCATTCAATTGGGTCTAGAGATACCTAACAAGTTATCTAGATACTAGGATGGCTCTCCATATCGTGTTCTATATATCTGGACCAATAGGATCACAAATAATGCCTTGTCTTTGTCTTTAGATTGTGAGCTTAGTTGGACTGGCAGGTGACCCTTAGATCCAACGAGTACGTTCTTAATCACTTGGTAATGATTTTGACAATGAACTACCAGTATATAAAATATTGTCAAGCAATAAGTGGGTAAAGTCACGATGGGCTAGGGTATTAATGAGATCACCAATTCTTTAATTCCCTAAGATAAATTATAATTAAACTAAGGATGCTTTATGCGGATACGTTAATCGTGATAGGATGGTTCATATCTAGGTCTTAGGATGAAGTCCCGCCTAAGTCTTAAGAATGCTATGCCGCCTCGAGATAAGCAGTCATTACACTAAACACGCATACCAACATTTAATCAGATTTAATATGGCTAATACAGTTTTCTATCATTTGGCTTGTACCGCTCTTTTATCTTCTGTTTATATGCTTTTATGCCTATTGTCTACTGAATTGATTATTGCCACCACCAAACCTGTGCTAGTCTCTCAGGCTGAAACCTCCCCCCCCTTTATCATTAGAAATATGTATATCATACGTTTAAATAGTAATTAGAATTAACATAGTCTAATTAGACTAATTAAAATATTGATAGAATATAAGGTTAACATTCACTCTTAGTGTTCAACATCCTACTAACTACGAAACTACCACCGATCAGGTATACTGTCCGTTAAAGTGTTGTTTTAGGTTAAGTAGGCTAAATATAAATGTAAAACTTGGTAATCATAAACAAACCTACACACAATGACACATCAAGTTTTTGGCGCCACTGCCGGGAAGTGAAATAGTTTAATCTTTATTCTTATTAGTATTTCTAACCATTAATTAGCATAGCTTAGTGTAATCTAATTAATTTAATTCTGCTTGTATTGTGTGTTTAAATTGATTGTTTAAATTATCGCATTTTTAATTATTTTTAAAAGTATTATGTTCTGACTGATCACCTGATACGGCGTATCCACCAGTTGGATACGACGTATCAAACCTTCTACCCAGAACAGCGTATTGAATTCTATAGTCTGAACAATGTATCATGTTCTTCCAAACAATACGGCGTATTCTGTGAACTCAATACGACGTATTGGCATTCAACAGATTCATATGGCGTATTCACATCAATTGAATACGGCGTATTTGTCAACTGATATGGTAACAGAATTTAAAATTGATTTCTGTGTTTAATTTTCTGTATTCCTTTTTGTAAGAGCATATCCTACTGATTTGTTCTCTGTTTCAGGTAGTGCATGACAAGGAGTTTCACTAAGGAACTATTTACACCTTTGGAAAACCCAAAAAGAGTATTTCGCTCAAGAAGGAAGCTTTTCGAAACACCAAGTCTCGTGGAATCGAATTCACCTGAGTTCGTTCAATTTTCTGATATCGGTGAGCATTTGGAAGAAGAAAATATAGAAAACATGACAGAAACAATGGAGCAATATATGAGCAAAACCCGAGGAGATCACGGCTCGGGCGTTACTAGGCCCAAAATCAACCAAGATGCCCACTTTGAATTAAAAGGGAAATTTCTCAAAGAACTTTGCGATAATACTTTTAGTGGTTCTGAACACGAAGAAGCAAACGAATACATCAAAAAAGTTCTAGAGATTGTTGACTTATTCCACATCCCAAACATAACTCAAGATCAAATCATGCTTCGAGCCTTTCCTGTATCCCTAACTGGAGCCACAAGCCATTGGCTCAGGAATGAACCAGCTGGTTCAATTTTAACTTGGGAAGTTCTGAAATCGAAGTTTCTAAGAAAATACTGTCCACCCGCCCGTACTAATTGGTCTCCAAATACGTATATAAGGATAATATCAATAATAGTATAGAAATAAGTATTCTGTAAGAATTTAAGAAGATTACTTTTATCCAAAGTAAAATTCAAAACCTTCTGAGTCGTATCCCGACGAAGCATGAATTGAAAATCGGTTAAGTTCGTGATCGCGTGCTTTGAATGATTTCAAGGATTTTGATTTTGGATTCTAATTCTACAATTAACATGCAAAAACAAATAAAGGCAAGCTACAAACGAAAGCAATTAAAGATTAAACTAGAAAAACGTTAACGGGAATCTAAAAACGCGACTTAATACCTAAACTATTAAATTTTATCCTTAAAACTATTTTTTTATTTTTTTTATAAATCCTAAATGATTAAAAATAATTTTAGAAAAAAGAATTATATTTTTTTGACTTTTATTTATTTTTTTATGAATTAAAAACTATTTTAATCTAAAAATATTATAAAAATATTAATCTAATTCGGAAAATTTCAAAAAATTTAGGGAAAATACGTTGAACAATTTATGATTTAAAAAAATCAAAGAGACCAACCAGCTTATCTCAATAAGCTGGAAATAAGCCCTTAAGTGCTGAAAGCTTATTATGGCAAAATGGGTTTAAATAGTAAATGGTATGGATGTGTAATCGAAGAAGTGCCAAGGGAAGTTGGTGTGGAGAGTGTGTGTTAAGGCATTGGGGGTTAAGGTTGAGGTCCCAGGTTCGACCCTAGGCTTCCCTATACTGCAAATGTTTTTATTTTTGAAATTTTCTTTTTGTAAAAGCTTTATACTACTAAAATAAGCACTTTTAACAAAATGACTATTTGCTGAAAACCAATAATAAGCTAGGAAAAACTAGCTTAAAGTGACATAATGCTTAAAAGGACTCAAAAGCTTCTATAAGCTCAAACTTAGTCCAAATAAGCTCAAAAGACCTAAATCAAAACTTAATAAGAAAATCTAAACCTAAATTAAGCAATTCTAATGAGCCATAAGCTCAAAAATCCAATTTAGCATTTTTTTTTCTAAAACTGATATCTCTACAGCCTAAGTAGGCACTTTTAAGCTGAATTTTAAGCTATTAAATCAATAAGCTAGACCTTAAAACCTAAAAACATATTAAAAATGACCTATAAGCTACAAGAAAAAGCAAAATTTAAGCACTAGGGAACACTAATAAGCTATTAAAATTGCAAATGAAAAAGGCAGTTTTAACTAAATACTATGTTTTTGGATTTTTTAAATGTTTTATAAAAGACAAAAAGGACTACTGCAGGCTTAAATTTGAGCTAGCTAATGATGACTAAAAATGAAAATAAGTTTAAACAGATTAAGCTAATACCCTAGAGAGCTTATGCAATGAAAATCAAAACCTAGAACAGCCTCTAACTAACCTAGATTTGAAATCTAAAAACTGACTTTTAAAACTTTTTTAAAGAAAACTTATAACTTGAACTTAGAATTTTTCCAAAACTTAAGAGACAAGAGCATACTTAAACCAATTCATTTCTACTGCATTATGAACTTATAACAAGCATGAAAACACTTAGAATTGCTGCTAACCAAGATCTAAGCAAGATAAGCTGATTTATCAATCTAGAGTACCATAGATTCAAATCAAGAATAGCTTATACCTTAAACATGGGATTCAAACCTTTAAAACTTAAAAAACTGGATTTTAAGCTTAGTTTTGGCTTATCTAAATTGATTAAAAGGTCAATAGCAAACCAGCAGTACTAACTCAAGTTAGTATTGCTAGTGCCAAATACCCCTTAAGTTTTAGTAAAGTCATTTTTAAGCTTAAAGCAGTTTTAAATAAGTTGTAAAAAATTAAATCAGATTAAGATCTAAGATATTAAGTTCAAATAAGCAAAGCTTATTCACAAATAAGCAGTGATCAACAAGCTAGAACAATAATCATATTTTTGGTTTTTTAAACAGTTTTAATGAAAAGTTCACACTAATAATATATAAACTAACAAACAACACTAACTATCAATAAAAGACAATAACAAGCATAGATAAGCAGTTCTGAACAGTAAATAAGCACTAGATAAGCAATAAGCAAATTTAATCTAAAATGAGAAAAGAGAAGAGTACCTTGCCCTCTGCTCTAAACAAGGGCAATTAAGCTATCAACGAGCTGATCTACAAGCTCCAGCTTGTTTAAAAACACGCTGGTATTGTCCATAAGCCCATCCCAAATTGGCTTATCATCCACATAAGCTGAGGTTATATTTAGGGTGAGTTTTGAGGTAAGAAACTAACTCAGTTAAGCTTTAAGGGCTAAACTGAGTTCATTAAAATGGGTACGAGTTGGCCCATTAAAAATGTATACGCCTTCGGCTTCTATTTTTCATGCTCATTCTATTCACGTGCTCGGTTTTGTCCTTTTTGCTTCGTTTTTGTCCTTTTGTGCAATATCTGTTACCTGCAAGATACAATTCACAATACAAACGAATACAATGCATTTTTCTGTATTTATTGTTCATTATTGGTCTTTTTAGCTCGTTTTATTAGGTAAAAGGTATGTGTATTTAAGCACATACCAAATATTATTACCGATACGTTCTCACGGACGAACCATCATGCATAACAATAGTCAAGGAAAGAAGCAACAAGTAGAAGACCACCGTAGGAATTTTAAGTTTTCTAATAATAAAACGTTATAACTGCGTGTAATGACAGTTTGAATGCTAAGACCTTGAATGTAAACTTTGTCTGTGTTACTTGTGGAAAATGTGTGCTGAATGACAATCATGATATGTGTGTTCTTCATTATATCAATGGCGTGAATTCTAGGACTAAACAGCCAATTGTTGTGCCTATTAGTACTACAGAACCCAAGCGAACTGTGAACCAATATGTTGCAGCATCCCTTAAGAAAATAGTTGCTTCAGAATCCACTAATCAGAAATCTAGAAGCCCAACTAGGAAGAAATATGAGCATGTAAGTAAGACATGCAGATGGTGGTACTCTAAGATCACACCACCAGGATATAAATGGAAACCTAAGACTAGTATAGTGAATGTTAAACCAAATGTTAGTATGCCTTTAGGAAATAAATCTAGAACTAATAATATTTTAGAACCCATTACACTTAGGAAATCCACCTTGTCTAATAATCTATTGTATTCTAATTCTTTTGCAACTCGTAGAGATAATTCTATTCATCATCGACTCTGGGTGCTTAAATCACATGACGGGAAATCTTAAGCTACTAAGTAATTTTGTAGAGAAATTTCTGGGTACGGTGAAGTTTATAAATGATCAAATTGCACCGATTCTTGGTTATGAAGATCTGGTCAAGATAATGTCACAATCAAGAGGGTTTTACATCAAAGGGCTGAATCATAATTTATTCTCCGTTGGTCAATTCTGTGATGCGGTGATGTGAGGGTCGTATAGACTTCAGCACAAAGTTTTACAACTCCCTAGGCAGAGTACCTAATCGTTGTAGTAGTAGTATAGGCAAGACTCAGGGGTTGTTGTCATTCTCTAGGGGAATAGGTTGGGAAGGCTTGATCACGGTCTAACAGAATTCTAGGGGTTAAGAGAAGATTATTTTTGTATTTTTATGTTTTATGAAAGCAGGTAAATCTATGGTTTGAGAGGTTGGTTTGTTTAACTATTATCTAAACTAATTATAATCTAAACTACTAGTGATAACTTTATGACAATTAAATGTATTTACTTGATCATGCATTACTTATCAGATTGCTTCTTCTAATCCTTTTTCCTTGTCACACTTGTGATGATTTGTGTAAGTATTTCCTAGGTCATGAACGGATTACACGAACCCGCCGTCTATTTAATATTCCGTTAAGGCAACGCATAAGTAAGGTAGAATGAAAACTATTACAAGGCCCCTAAGAGTATATTAAATGCGTGTGAAATACCTTAAGAGGGATCAACCATATAAGGGGGTAAAGTAGTATGAAGACTGTTACCCGATGGTATCCTTTCTACACCCTCACGTTTCCTTAGACGTGTCTACAACGATACAGACAAAAGCAAGTTTTCTAAAGCCTAACGCGTACATTCATCAACAAGAAGCAACAGTAATAGGATCTACAATCCAACTTTTATGCAATCATAAGCAAATACAAAGGAGGGTTTAGCCTAGCATGTTAAAGATAAAGCAAGAACATAAATTAATCACACAACACATAGACATATTGAATGATTAATGAATAACACTCTTACTTGATTAAAACATGGATATAAGGTAGTTACAATAGGGTTTGAGGCCCTAAAATGACCTTTAAAGCTGCTACAAAGACTAGGGTTCGTCTCCCTAAAGTTATAAAAAGTTACACACTTAAAACCCTAAAAACGGATTTATATTTATAGAGTTGTTGACGCGACGACGTCGCTTTATGCTCCTGACGCCGTCGCCACGTAGACGATTCTATATCCTTTTTAAGTCGGCCACGTCCTGATTCCGTCGCCAAAATCCTAACGCCGTCACTAAATTGATCATGACGGAGTCACTTTATGCTTGTAACGCCGTCTCCAGCCACTGTTTGCAAAAGTCATCATTAGATTTGGTGTAGGTCCATAATCATGTCTGTTTCTTCTCCAAATGAGCCTAAGTCACGTGTATTTCCTTCGAAAGCCATCCAAGTGCTAAAAACCTGAAAACAAACAATTAAGCACATAATCTGGGCATATTTGCATGATTTAAGGGTTTAAATGACCCCAAAATAGTGTATAAAATGACACATCATCAAATACCTCTACATTTGAGATTTGCTTGTCCTCAAGCAAATGGTGTTGGAAACAAGAAAAGTATCGGTCACTTCCAAGTTGTAATAGTCTTAGCCCGTAGTTTGTTATATGATTAGTCTAGTAAGCTAGTCTGGCCCAAGGCCCATGGAAAGCCCGTTAAGGCCCATGGCCGGCCATGTATGTAGTATATATACCCTCTCCATGCCTTGGAGAGGGTGGTTGGTTGTTTCATTTCTCATTTCACACATATTATTATTATCTTCCATTCCATGTTACTTTCTCTCTCTAGAAACTTTCCAACCCACTTCTCTCTCTAGTTCTTGTATAATATTAAAGATTACTAGTATTCTTCAATTGGTATCAGAGCCATGGAGTGGTGTGTTTAGTTTTTGTGTTTGTCTTTTGATTTGTGTTCAAAACCTTTACAAAGAGCAAAATCTTGATTTAAAATTTTTCGGCTTAAAAACCTTAAAGTTGTCATTTTTCTTGTTCCTATAGGGTTAGTAACACTAGTTGTACAAGATTTTTTGCAAAAAACCAATCAATAATGTGTCTTTTTGAGTTTTGAAAATTTAACCAAACTAGTTAACCGAACCAGTGGAACCGAACGAGTTGGTTTAGTTGTAACCGAACGAGTTATTTTAGTTGGAACCGAACGAGTTGATTTTAGTTAGAACCGAACTAGTTTACTCTTTGTCAACCGAACTAGTTTACTACTTTGACAACTGAACTAGTTTACTCCTTTGTCAACCATACTAGTGAACCGAACTAGTTTACTTCTTTGACAACCGAACTAGTGAACCGAACTAGTGAACCGAACTAGTTTACTACTTTGACAACCGAACTAGTTTACATCTTTGACAACTGAACTAGTTTACTCCTTTGTCAACCGAACTAGTGAACCGAACTAGTTTACTTCTTTGTCAACCGAACTAGTGAACCGAACCAGTTTACTTCTTTGACAACCGAACTAGTGAACCGAACTAGTTTAGTTCTTTGACAATCGAACCAATCAAGTTGTTTGAGAACCGAACTAGTAACTTTCCTCCAATTAAAACCTATCAACTCAAATTTCTAAATTATACGGTTATTTCTTTGACTTGTAAAATCTCGTGAAACATTAACTTGTTTTCCCGGTTTTGTCGAGAATTGTAAAATCCCGTGTAGTTTCAAGAATTATTTCAAGACTCAACAACCACACATTCAAACACAATTTCTTTCTACCACCGATCGATCAATTAGTAATCTTTTTGATACCACGTTATCAATGACGACTCTTGCTGATAAATCACTTCTCTCGGGTGGTGACAATAAACCACCGATGCTTGAAAAACATTTGTATGATTCATGGAAAAGCATAATGGAACTTTATATGATGAATAGACCACATGGTAGAATGATCCTTGCTTCCGTTGAGAAAGGTCCACTCGTCTGGCCATCAATCACAGTGGATGGTGTAACAAGACTTAAGGAATATACTGAGCTCACCCCTGCAGAAGCCATTCAAGCTGATTGTGACATCAAAGCAATTAATATCATTCTCCAAGGCCTTCCAACAGAAATCTATGCTCTTGTGAGTCAACATCGTGTAGCCAAGGATCTTTGGGAGAAGATTAAACTGCTCATGCAAGGAACGTCGTTAACAAAGCAAGAACGAGAGTGTAAGTTGTACGATGAATTTGATAAGTTCACTTACAAGAAAGGAGAGTCGTTACCACGAGTATACTTGAGATTCACTGCTACTCAATGATATGAAACCTCCCCTAAAATCTACAAGATGCCACTAGAGCAATTTCAAGTTAATACCAAGTTTCTGAACACACTTCCTGATGAATGGAGCAAATTCGTCACTGATGTTAAGTTGGTCAAAGACTTGCATACTACCAATGTTGATCAGCTTCATGCTTACTTGGAACAACATGAACGACATGCAAATGAAGTTTGTTTGATGCATGAACGTAACTCCGATCCTCTTGCTTTAGTTGCATCTCACCAAATAACACAGTCACCTTATCAAATCATCACACCTTACCAAAAACACTCAACTTCATCACACCAGCTTCAACATTCATCTCCACAGTATGGTTCACCTTATCAGTCTCAACAATACTCAACTCATCAATCATCAACACCTCTTTCAGTAACTTATCCATCCAATGATTTTCAATCATCAATTCACACATCTGGTTTATTCTGAATCATTAATCCAACCTCCAATTAGAATATCTCCCTCCCAAATTTATAACCTAACATTTTGATTCTCCCCAACAAGACTCCGGACTAATTTGTTCCTGTGTTCCAGTACAGGTGATGATCCCATTGATGCCTATCAATCACATGTGTCGTTCTTTGACTGCAGTTGTCACACCTTCCTGTTATCCACAACAAATATTCAGCTAAGAAACTCGTCTAACCCTAGGCAACAAGTTACCATCAATAATGGGAAGAGTTACACTACAACCAATTCAGGGGAGACAAACTTCTTTTGATGCGGGTACTTCAAGGACTTACACTCCAGGAGCAAGTGGAAGCAATTCTAGAAAACAGAGGATGGTTATTTGCTACAACTGCAAAGGGGAAGGCCACATGTCCAGACAGTGCACCAAACTAAAGAGAAAAAGGGATGATTCGTGGTATAAGGAGAAAGTGTTGCTGGTACAAGCTCAAGCACATAGTCAAATTCTAAATGAGGAGGAACTAGCTTTTTTGGCAGATCCAGATATTCCTGAAGGTCAAAGCACACAGACTGTCATTACTCATAATGTTGCTTATCAAGCTAATCATTTGGATGCATATGACTCTGAATGTGACGAACTCAAATATGCCAAAGTTGCTCTCATGGCGAATTTATCTCATCATGGTTCAGATGCTCTTGCTGAGGTACACAATCATGATAATATGAATAATAATGTGGTAAATCAAGCTGTGCATGTGATGCCGTCTTCTCAACAGTCGAATGTTGTGAATCATTCAGAGACTGAAATAACCAGTGATAGCAATATCATTCCTTATTCTCAGTATGCGATTGAATCACAACAAGCAACTATTCAGAATTCTAACTCCTCTACACAACAAGATGATTTGATATTATCTGTGATTGAACAGCTTAAAACCTAAGTAGCTAATTGTACCAAGACTAATCTGGAAAATAAGAGTGTCAATGATACCTTAACTGCCGAGCTTGACAGATATAAGGAACAAGTTAAAGTTTTGAAAGAAGGACAAAATGTTGACTTAAGGAGTAAGGATAACATTTCAGATTCATGTGCACAGTCTATAGAGATTGATCTTCTTAAACAAACTCTTTCAGAACATTTAAAAGAAAAGGAATCTTTGTTGCAAACGGTTACTCTTCTCAAAAATGATTTTAAGAAAGAAAAATCTAGGAACATTGATAGAGAAATAGCTCTAGAAAAGCATATCAAACATCTAGATAATATTGTTTTTAAAAGAGATCAATCTGCACAACTGTTACTGGTTTTTAACGAAACCTTAGTTTTTCTATGATAATACCACTAAACAAGCTCTAGGTTTTCAAAATCCCTTCTATCTGCAGAAAGCTCAGCAGTCAAAACCAAAGCTATATGTTGGCGATATTATTGTTCAAACTAATCCTATTATGATTCCTGACTCAGAAGGAGGACCTGTAAACCTGCTGAAGGTGTCATTCCAAAATGCTTTTAAAACTATAAGGATTAATATGATGTTAGGAAAAGGACAAAGACAAGTTGATACGGACAACGAATAGTTATGCTGCTCTTAACTACTTTATATAGATTTTTTTTTTTTTTTATTTTTTTTTTTTTTACCATGATTTGTTCCTATAAAACTGAATTATCTACTTAACAAGCCTTTTTGGTCTCAGAATTTGTGTATTCTTCAGAACCCACTTTTTATTTGACCATCAATGTTGAGGTTCAAAAAGTACTTCCTAAAGTAGCATGGTTTAACACGAGTTTAAAGAAACTCAAACACCATCTTGCTAACTTTGATGTGGTAGTCAAAGAAAGGACCACACCCACAGCTATCATTGAGGGTTCATGGTGTTTCGAACATACAAAAGCTTATTTTAGGGATGAAATAATTCCATTTGTAAAAGCTCTAAAGGACTTATTTAGCACATTCAACAAACATTTGGTTGATGAACTTTCTAAAGTCCAAAATGTATTCTATCAAATGGAACAGGCTGTGGAACAACGTCGTATTAAGTCAAAAACATTTGAAGTTAAGATGAATCAAGTTTTGAAAGAAAATGAACGACTCTTGGAACAAGTGATGAGCAAAGATATTGTGAACTTAATTGTGAATTCTTCTGTGGATTATGATTCTGTGAATGTGTGTGAATGTCAAAAGTGTCTCAAACTTGAGAGTGAGCTAGAAACAGATTTTGTTGAAAAAGAAACTTACGATAAACTGTTCAAAAGTTTTACCATTCTTGAAAAACATTGCATCTCTTTAGAAGTTGACACTCAACTTAAACATGAAATTTTTCAAAGGGAAAATTCTGTTTCTAATCAAAGTGTTCCAAGTTTTGATCAATTATTTGAAATTTATTAATTGAAAAGATCAGTCCCAAGAGAAAGACACGGTAATTAAGAAGTTAAAAGAGATAATTAAATCTCTAAGTGGAAAAATGGATAAGGATAAGATCAAACAGGACTTCGAAGAGATTGAAACCATTAATATTGATGTGGATAATAGGGTGACAAAGCTTATTGCTGAGAACGCGCATTTTGGGATACGACCTACAAGCCATTTATGTCTCGTTAATACCAACACGTTTTCAGCCAAAAGGAAGTGAATGGGCTTAAGTTAATTAGTCAAGTCAACTTAAAGTCTGTGGAAATTTCTGATTTAAATGCAAGTCTTCAGGAAAAGGCTTTGGCAATTACAGCTCTCAAGGATGAATTAAGGAAACTCAAAGGAAAAGCCCTAGTTAATAATAATGTTTCAAACCACCTTAGTGACCAGAGTTGCATAAGTATAATGTGGAACCAATAAACCCCAAATTGTTGTTTAATAAAGGACAAACTCAATCTGCCTATAATTAATTTTCTCATGAAGAGCCGCAGTTTCTTAGGGTTAGTCGTCATATTAATAGATAATTATCCCTTAGATCTACTCTTAGAATCTCCATGTAAGTATACTAAACTAATTTAGGATATGCTTTCCTAAAATCAGTAAAACCTGACTAGTATCAACAGTTCTGGAGAACAATTAGTGGCTATAACCCCGATGTATCAAGACAAAAGAGGTAGATTCACTGAGCCGTTCACATCATCAAGAAACACCAAAAATGACCCATACTTAAACCTAGCTTCTAACAAACCTATGTTGTCTTCTACAGGAGTAAAACAGTCTACTAGTGGTAGCGGATCACAACCTTCAGGCAATACAAAGAAATATAAGATTCAACAAACACCAAGTAGCACTCTGAAGAATAAAGTAGAAGCACACCCTAGGAAAGTTAAATCTAGTTTGAAAAATAAAGACTGTGTTGTTGCACCTAAAGGAACTGCTCATGTGCAGCATTCCAAGCTTAATGCGAATTATGAACTTAAATGTGTTAAGTGTAATGGTTGCATGCTTTTTGATAATCATGATTTATGTGTTCTTGATTTTATCAATAATGTGAATGCTCGTGCTAAATCTAGATTTGTTAAGAAAAATTCAAAGAGAAAAGTTTGGAAACCAACAGGAAAGGTGTTTACCAATATTGGATATATCTGGAGACCTACTGGTCGGACCTTAAGATTGTAGGAAATTGCGAGCCCTTTAACTTAGGTTTCCACATCTACTGAAGTGCCCCTTCAGGAAAACCAATTACTCTAGATAATGATACACCTAAACCTACTGTAACATTGGTTTATTCAAGGAAACCTAGGAAATCTAAAACTAATGTTCCTGTTAGCAACCCTAAGATTCTTCAATTTGTATCTGCTAACAAAAAGGAACCCAATAAATCTTGGGGATCCATACATTCTGATGTTCCATCTTCCTCTCTTGATGCATGCAGGCATTCATTTGTCCTCTGGTGGATATTTAGTTACCTTCGGCTGCTCCAAGCATATGAACCGGAGATCGCTCTCAGTCACAACTTCTGTCAGCAAATTCTTAGGTACTGTCAAATTCAGAAAATGATCATGTAGCAAAGATTATGGGTTATGGAGACTATCAGATTGGGAATGTTACAATTTCAAGGGTTTATTACGTTGAAGGACTTGGGCATAATCTATTCTTTGTGGGACAATTTTGTGATTCCAACCTCGAAGTTGCTTTTCGTCAACACACCTGCTACATTCACAATCTAGAAGGTGTTGATTTATTAACTGGATCTCGAGGGGACAATCTTTATACACTCTCTCTTGGGGATATGATGGCGTCCTCTCCTATCTGTCTCTTGTCAAAGGCCTCTAAAACCAAGTCTTGGTTATGGCATCGTCGTCTCTCTCATTTGAACTTCGGTGCTATTAATCATCTTGCCAGACATGGTCTTGTTCGAGGTCTCCCTAAGCTCAAGTTTAAAAAGGACCATTTGTATTCTGTATGTGCATTAGGTAAGAGCACGAAGAAACCCCACAAACCCAAATCCGAGGACACCAATCAAGAAAAACTCTATTTGTTGCACATGGATCTGTGTGGACCAATGCGTGTCACGAGTGTAAATGGAAAAAAGTACATCCTTGTTATTGTCGACGATTACTCTTGATTTACATGGGTAAAATGCTTACGATCAAAAGATGAAGCTCTAGCTTTTATTATCAATTTTTTAAAGATGATCCAAGTACGACTTAAGGAAACCATCCGACGCATCAGAACTAGATAATGGAACTGAGTTTGTTAATCAGACATTGCGTGAATATTATGAGAAGGTTGGCATCTCTCATGAAACATCTGTTGCCCGCTCTCCACAACAAAACGGTGTTGTTGAAAGACGAAATCGTACGCTAATTGAAGCAGCCCGCACTATGTTAATTTATGCAAAAGCTCCTTTATTTCTATGGGCCGAAGCGGTTGCTACAGCCTGTTATACCCAAAATCGTTCCATGATACGCCTTCGACACGGTAAAACACCATACGAGCTTCTGTATCTTCATGTGTTTGGTGCACTCTGCTACCCAACGAATGATAGCGAGAACTTGGGCAAGTTACAACCGAAGGCCGATATAGGTATTTTCATTGGCTATGCACCCACGAAGAAAGCATTCCGGATTTACAACAGACGTACCAGACGAATAATTGAAACCATTCACGTTGACTTTGATGAGCTGACTGCGATGGCTTCTGAACACAGCAGTTCAGGACCCGCACTTCATGAAATGACTCCTGCAACAATCAGTTCAGGACTCGTGCCAAACCCTCCTCCTTCAACACCGTTTGTACCACCTTCAAGAACTGATTGGGATATACTGTTTCAACCATTGTTTGATGAATTATTCAATCCTCTACCAAGTGTTGATTTTCCAGCCCCTGAAGTCATTGCTCTAATTGATGAAGTAGTAGCTCCAAAACCTGCTGTTTCAACCAGTACACCCTCCTCAACCAAAGTTGATCAAGATGCACCATCACCAAGTAATTCTCAAACAACACCCGAAACTCTGCCTCCCGTCATTTCCGAATGATGTTGAAGAAAGATAATTCATGATATTGAGTTGCACATTTGGGTAATGATCCGTACATTCGGTGTTCCAATTCCAGGAAGTTCTCTTTGATTCAAATCTTCATCATCGGATACTTTTATTCAATTGTGCACCCTGATCACCAAATTTCTAAATACAATAGCAAATGGACTAAGGATTATCTACTTGAAAACATAATCGGTGAACTCGCTAGACCAGTTTCCACTCGGCTACAATTACATGAGCAAGCTCTGTTCTGTTACTATGATGCTTTCCTCACTGTTGTTGAACCCAAGACGTATAAAGATGCTTTGACTCAAGCTTGTTGGATAGAAGCAATGCAAGAAGAACTTAATGAGTTTGAACGACTTGAGGTATGGGAGCTCGTACCCCAACCAGACAAAGTTATGGTGATTACTTTTAAATGGATCTACAAAGTGAAACTAGATAAACTGGGAGGAATTTTAAAGAACAAAGCTCGATTAGTAGCTCGTGGTTACCGTCAAGAGGAGGGAATCGATTTTGAAGAGTCTTTTGCTCTAGTTGCAAGATTAGAGGCTATAAGGATTTTTCTCGCGTTTGTTGCTCATATGAACATGGTCGTCTACCAAATAGATGTGAAGACTGCGTTTCTGAATGGTTAATCTGCGGGGAGAGGTTTATGTTAGCCAGTCGGATGGGTTCGTGGTATAAAGATAACCAATTCCGTGTATAAGCTAAAGAAAGCTCTTTATGGGTTAAAACAAGCTCCACGCGCGTGGTATGATATGTTGTTTCACTTCTTTGATATCCCAAAGATTGCTAACCTTCTTTGTTCGAACAGTTGTAACAACTTTGAGCCCAAACGTGTACTTCTGTTATCAGCAGTAGTAATATTCCTTGTTCACGAAACATACACCATTATTCAGTGCCCAATCTTTCTTTATTCTTTATATCGATGATCTGCGATGTCTTAGAATTAATCATTGCTAGGGTTTGTTAACAAAGCCCTAACACCATCGATTATTCAATCACTTGTATAAAGAAGACATTAAATCTTTTGCTGCTCCAAGGACTTTCTTATGATCGTCATTAGCACTTCAATACAACCTTGTATATCACGATCACAGAATTGTTTCACTTTATGAACATTCGGATCATCAACACTTCTAAATCCTAAACCCTTTCATCAAGAATGAACCACCATGAAAATTAGGGTTTAGATCTTCTTCAGGAACCTTGTTAGATCCTAGATCGAGAGCCACGAGGCTCTGATACCAATTGTGGAGATTGTTATAACTCCTTAGATCGTTTATAACTCAAGATTGTTTAGATCTCATCTAGGATTAACAATAACAAAGTTCATAACATATGTATAGCGGAATTAACATAAGAACAATGATATTATAACAAGGTTTTACCAAACATTCCAGCCTTAATATTATTTGATCAAGATAATACGGTTACATCAACAAACTGTAACAGGAATCATAAGATTCTTAAGGCTACACCACTCATGCTAGCATCTACTTCTTGTTGTACAACTACAAAACTAACTCTAAACCCTAGGCACCTTTATTAGGGATGATGCCTAGACACACACACATACCTTTTAGTGTTTACATCTTTCTCTGTGTTATATTTTTCTAAATGCATGGACATCCTTTTATAGCATAAGGGGTCCTAGGCTTACAAGGAAACTAATAATGATAATAATGATAAAATCAATTAGTTATTCAATCATTATTATTGACCAAATCTTTCAATTCTTATCTTTTGTGGTATTCTTTGACTACAACTTTGGTCTTTCATGTTTCCATCTTGTTTCATTCGTGTTTTGTCTTATCAACTCAAAATATAATTCCCAACACAATTGGCAGATAAAGTTGATGAATAGTGGTGGTACCTATTCAAATATCCTGTATAATATGTATATATTAAAAACCATAAAAACCAAATTTTTTTTAAAACTTTTATAAAATCAAAATATAAAAATATAAAATTTTAAAAACCAAAGAAAAATGAGAAAAATATAAAAAGAGGTAATAATGTCATGTCTTCTGAAAATCGATAACATTTACGGTTTTAGAAATGTCATTTAATAATGATACGAGGCTGTAAATAAAGTTCGAGCAGAAGTTCAAAAGTTCTCAAACATGCCAAATATGGCCTGCTATTATTTCAGATAGCAACCCAGTCATCATTTTAAAGGCAAGTATTCTGTCAAAAAGGAAACTTGACCTCTCAACAGGAATTTATTCTCGGGCATGGTCTACTTTATGACCATGCAAAGGCTTGTGTATACCTTGCAACACAACCCGTGCTTCCTATATTACCATAAGTGTACGTGTCAGTGCGCTTAAGTGTTAAAATAAGAGAAATCTTATTTTTATTGGTAAAAAGTTGTCTTCAAAATGAATTAGTGTTTTCAGTAATCACAAAAAGATTTTAAAAGACAATTCAACCATGCAAACAATGACAACAACTCTTTAAATAGAAAACGGGTTGTTATTTGAGGGGGAGAAAGCGTCATCAAATAATATTTTAAAACAGTCTTTCAAAATAAGTCACGAAATAAACGGATAAAGTTTTTGATAATGACAGATAATAATTTCAAGTGGAGTTAATGGATGTTAACTACACGAGCTTTAGATGTCATTTATTTCAAACTTTAGAGACTTATTTTCAATTTAAGACTTAGTGAACTTAGGTTTTAAAACTACATACGACTAATATTGCCAACACTTCATAAGTATTAAAAAGACTTATTAATGTTTGGATATAATTACATAGTTTTAAATGCCTTGAAGTTGATTCTCATGTGATAGATCTAAGCTTATATATTCTTAAAACACGATCTCGATTATGTGTGCGTTCAAAGTATAACACCCTGTGTTTTCAAGTCATTGACGACGTCAATAAATCTACTATTCATTTTTAGTATCGTACGCATTTGCTTGTAATTTCATGTATTAAGTAAAATCGCGTAAGCTAAAAATTAGCGTTCAATGTAAACGGGCATCAAACAATTAAATGTTTACATCAAGCAAGGGTTAAGTAATTATTTTGAGAATAATTATTAACTTTGTTCATTTTATTTTTATCGGATACGTAAAGTGTATACGTTTCGCGATAAATTGCGTTTAGGCACTCCCGGAACCACCAAAACTTTTCTACGCTCCAACAAATACCCACATTTATACCCAATACTCAAATTTTACAAAAATATATCACATATGTCTCTATATGGCCGAAATTAAAGAGTTATATACAAAAAAAATGAAAGAAATCTTACAACTTGGTCAATGTACATCACATAAGCATTAAGCACACCCATACCTTGTCTCACTTTGACCATAAGTCTTCCTCAAGACCCTCCATATGTTGTTGACTCACTATTGCAATCTTTTTGACCACTAGGACTTATATGTACAAGTAACTTATAAGAGATAGCTCACACATGCATAAACACTTAGCAAAAATCACAAAACTCTTCCTTGGTGCTCCTTATAGCCCACGGCTCAAACCAACAACAATACACAATCCATACAAAATTTTATACAACCCATACACTCCTACACACATCCATCCTAAGATATTCTAAGGTATTCCCAAGCATTGGCTAAGCATTTTCAAGTATTAATCAAGTAAAAGGAAGCTAGGGTTTTATTAAGAAAACAAGGGTTTTCATTGGTGCAAGCTTTGGATTTCTATCTAAACAAGGGTTTAGATTACTTTGTTCATCATCATCATACATCATAAGGTCTACTAGAACCCTTTATGTTCTTATAGTTTTCATTTCTATGCATATGTTATTTCTATTTTAGTTGAATCACCATTTAGGATTTTTTCATGAAAATGGAGTTTATACTTGAAATGATCATTTTATACACTTTTATATATGTTGTGGTATTACTTACATCATGTTAAAAAGGATGAGAAAAGAATGTACCATGTTAATTTGGTGTAAATATGATTAAGAATAAATTAGGGTTTATAATAGTTTCTTAATATGTTTCAAGTGAAAGAAATACAAATGACATGTTAAGGTTAATTATGGACTTATATTGATGTTATATGATCATTAAAATGAGGTTATATCAAGATGGGAAGACTTGTACACACATGGTTTTTATGTAAAATAACTATATATAAAAACTAGTGATTTATGGTTAATTATAAAAGTTATAGTTTATTATGTAAAATAAAGAACTTGAAAGGTTGGGACAAAAAGGACCTTGATGGACCATGGACATAATAAACTTATGATATATGACATATATAAAATATAAGACACATATGGGACATTTGGTGAAATACAAAATAATAAATAAAGGAAACAAAGGTTGAAAATGGACTTATCAAACAAACACCAACATTCTGTCCAAAATTTTGTATAAGACATACTTATAATATATTTTTATAAGATAATACATTTCACGACGATTCCGAAAAGGTAAGAAACTTGTCAAACGGATTAATAACGAAAAAGTTACGTTAAAAACGAGTTATACGTAAATTAAACGGAGTTTATAAAATAAATTTTATAAAAATAATTTTATAAACTATGAACATTAGAAATACTATTCATGACAGAAAGTTATATTTTTGTAAACCTCATAAATTGATAGAATTTTCATTAACGAGAACGTGCTCTAAAGAATCGTTAAAAACGGAACTATAACGAATAAAATACGACGTTTACGGGTTTTACGACAACAAATACGATTTAAATAAAACTCA